>JACVVK020000621.1:97500-137500 GCA_018292915.2 Batillaria attramentaria
CGTGTACAGCACCAACGTGTCAAAATTACCAAAATTAGTGCTAGTTCTATAAATTATACAGGGGAGCCGGGGTACACATTTCAAACGTGCAGTTTTACGTCATTTCTCACTGTCTCCCGTGTACAGCACCAACGTGTCAAAATTACCAAAACTTGTACTAGCTCTAAATATTACACAGGGGAGCCGAGTGGCTGAATGGGTGAGCGTTGGACTTTCAATCCTCGGGTCGTGAGTTCAAATCCCGGCTGGGGCCAAATATTTGTGCTGGCACTTTTTCTCGTTGCCCCGTCTTTGATATCACCCTTATATGGTGGAAAAGGACGTTAAACTCTCAGACAGCCCCCCCCCCCCCCCCCCCCCATTTTCCCACCCCCACCCCCAAACACCCCGAAATATAAGTCAACAATATTCAACACAAAAAGTGACCACTTACCAGTACACGGCAAATGTCTTCAGCTATTTCATGTACCGGCGCCGGCCGAAGGTTGTCAGCAAATTCCCAATGAATACAAGCGACTCTCCTGCACATACATTACACGGAATTTCACTTCAAATTGAAGATCACCTGTACTCGAGTATGATACATATAATAAGTGAAGATTCATTCAGTCAAATCGTTCATCATTTAAGCTAAACTTCCATGAAAGAACTGGATTTTTTCGATGATAGTGCGAACGCCTCGGCAGTTGCTCGCGGCCGCCATTGTATCACAACACAAAGCAGGTCCTCTTTGTCGATGTTGTCGTCTTCGCAGACGACAGAAAAATGCAAATTTCCTCCTTTTCTACACACTTATTTCCTCGCAAATATATTTTTAAGACTTTTCATAGGAATCCTCGTGGTAAAATGTTTGGAAATTTTGCAAATTTTGGACGCTTTTGGCAATATTGTAACCACACTCACAACAACGTGAAGTGACGAACACAGACTGAAAATCAATCCAGCTATGGCCGTGTTCAGGCAGTTCCCCTCGGCAAAATGATAATTATTCAGAAGAACAAAAGTCAGCCATTGCGCATGCGCGAGTTTGGGGGATTTTCATTGGACAAAACTCATCTGAGACTGACAGATGTCAGTTTTGGCTTGTGACATGTACTTTCAACATGAAGAGCGTTCTTTGGCCCCTCCCCCTGAAATGCTGCAGTTTATTTCGCGTTTGAGCTTGTTTCGTTTGAGATGGCGTCAGCAGTAAAATGTCGAGGACTATACCATGCACCCTCGGCGGTAAATCAGAAATCGCTTCGATGGTTCATGTAGATTTTTTGTTTCTTTGTTTTTTTCAGACTGCGCAGTGAACGGCCTCTTCCATGCAGGGCTTAATGACCTTTCAGCTTTGAACATGTCCATTCTCTATGCTTTATTTCTGAAGCAAAACTGGTAGAGCGTATCGCATTTTTACAGGAGGCGGAGGGAGCAGACGACGGTGGCATTGGATGGGGGGTGGTTCCTGTCCACGTACAAACGTACAGGGGGGGGGGGGGGGGGGGGGGGGGCTGGGGGGGGGGGGGGGGGGGGGGGGGGGGGGGGGGCAGTAGCCTGCCAAAAAAAGTTCTGTAGGCAGGTGTCGCCAAAGATAATTAGGTTTGCCAGTTAGGGTATACTGTAAACTAAAACGATGAAAAATTAAAGCTTGAAAGCTGTATTAAAAAAAAAAAAAAAAACAAAAAAAAAAAACAACTTAAGTACAAACCATTGAGCAAACTGATCGAGCATGGTTTTGTGGTGTTTGGTCACGTGTAATTTTCCGTACATCTGTTAACACAAATAAAAAGAAATGATTATCCTTGACAAAATTACACTTCATGGGAAAAAAAAGATACACAAGGGAGGTCACCAATGCACCGAGTGTGGGTTCAGTTCTCTGCTCTTTGAAACAGTTGGCGACGGGCAAAGCCCTATGCTTTTCCATCAGTCTTCTTCTCCTTCTTCTCCTCCTTTTTCTTCTTCTTCTTCTGCTGCGGGGAGCCGGGGTGGCCGAATGGTAGAGCGTTGGACTTCTAATGCTCGGGTCGTGAGTTCGTATCCCGGCTGGGACCAAATATTTGTGCTGGCTTTTTTTTTTTTCGTTGTCCCGTCTTTGATATCACCCGTGCGCCGTGGAAAAGGACGTTAACCCCCCCCCCCCCCAACCCCCACCCCCGCCCTCTTCTTCTTCTTCTGCTGCTGCTGCTGCTGCTGCTGGCCTTTTTCTCGTTCCCCCGGGACGACCGAAGCGGTCTAGCGGGTTGGTCCGTGCGCTTTCGTTCGTTGGTGTCCAGGGTCGACGCCGACACGAACCGAGGCAGGACGGAAAAAAATTGTGCTTTCCCCAAAACGTTACTGCTTCTGGGCTGTGTTAACTGCATCAGTCTATTTGTGTAAATTGTCCGTCACATTCAAGGATATATCAAGTGTGGTCGAGTGGACTGAACAGCGTTCAAGCGAACCGCTCAGTTAGGGTGGCTGTCCCTTCCCCCAGTAACTCACCAGGGCCGTCTGCAGTCGCAGTTGTGGCGAGGACGTTAAACTCCTGCTTACCAAGCAATCGTTGCCCCGTCTTTGATATCACGCCTCGTCTGTAAAAGCATCCTTTAGTGGTGGAAAAGGACACCTAGTACCGCAACCTGCCAGCCAACCAATTTTACCTGTCACCCACCTTAATCTTGAATCAGGTTTTACCTGACGCTGCAGGGGATACAACCCTCTTAATACCTTCAAAGAGTTTGTCTTCCTTCAGCCGCCGGGTCAGGTAGACTGATGCCATCCCTGTTCCGGGTGCGCTGCTTCCTAGACGGTAGGTGGGTGTTTGGGGGTTTCACGTCCTTTTCCACCACATACGGGTGATATCAAAGAGAGGGTAACGATGAAAACGCCAGCACAAATATTTGGCCCCAGCCGGGATACGAACTCACGACCCGAACATTACTGAGAAGTCCAACGCTCTACCATTCGGCCACCCCGGCTCGCCTTCGTTTCCTAGAGAAGTGACGGACCCGGAACAGTTGTGGCGAGGACGGGTACAGAGATGGAAACAGGGGTGGGTAGATGCCGGGACTAACGTACATTCGCAGCAGAGAGCGAAGAACAAACGATTCAGCTGAGGAGTGGTACAGACAATACAGCGGTGTGATGTATATGAGCACCGCCGTTTCCGAGTCGAGTCAAAACTGGCAAGAGACGAGCGGCTGTGGAGCCTGCGAAACGTCGCAACACTGAGGCCGCGCTCACAGCCACTTTTTATATATATAAGTAATTAAGCCAGCCCGCGAGTATGGACGGAAATATAATATGTTTAACTACATCTAATGCAGGGATTCAGAATATGCGCCGGCGTTTTTTGTGGTGATAACTGACTGACGCCGGGTCATGGTGGTTGCCCTCACGGCAGGTAGTCAGTGCGTGTTAGTGTATCGTGTGTGTGTGTGTGTGTGTGTGTGTGTGTGTGTGTGTGTGTGCAGTGAGAGAGAACCTTTATTTTACAACGGTAGAAGTTACAGGCATGTTCATACCAGTATTATAACTCAGTTGCCGTTGCTATATTACATGGATTAAATCTACTGTTAACAAAACTGCGATGAGAAGTGACAGAGAGAGAGAGAGAGAGAGAGAGAGGGGGGGGGGGGGAGAGAAGAAGCTGTGTGTGTGTGACGGAGAGAGAGGGATAGAGGGGGGGGGGGTATGTGTGTGTGTAAAAAAAACGTAATGAAGCATAGCTACATCAGAGTGGCCGTCGTTTTAAGGGAGCGAATGCAGAGCAGACAAGTAAAGCCGTCACGAGTACAGTCCCTTCCTTGTATGTTAGCGGACTGACTTGCTGCGGAGGGCTATGGCGTGGGTGGGTGGGTGGGTGTTTAACACCTTTTTCCACCACATACGGGTGATATCAAAGACGGGGCAACGACGAAAAAGCCAGCACAAATATTTGGTCCAAGCCGGGAGGTGGGTTATGGGGATTAATAATAATAATAATAATCTCATTAATATAGGCGCTTTATCCCAAATATTTGGCTCAAAGCGCCGCGCTCTAAACCCGACACGCACGCTCACGTGAATCACACGCATTCTCTCACACACTGGACATGAACACACCGTGATTATAATCACGTGGTGCGAACATGAAGGGCCAGCTCACTAATGTAAGTTTTGGGATTTTAGTCAGTATTGCATTTATTTTTATTTTATTTTGTGGGCTGAATATTTCCAAAGCAGAGGAGGAGAAAGTCGGTGTACCCGGAGAGAACTGAACGACGATCGGTGCCGGGTCGGCCCGAAATAGTGTACGGTGCCACAGTACCGTGCCGCCGAGAGAGACTTGAAAACTGACTTGATTTCTTCGCCCCGACTGAGTGGGACTCGAACTTGACTTCTCGCATTGGTGACTAAGTCTTAACCACTAGACCACCGGCCACCCCGGATTCTGTTTGATTCCAGTGATATAGGGGTGCAGTCAAACGGACGGGAGTGGTTCCGATGCTACCCCGTCCGCTACTGTGACAACGCCGCGGGTTCCGGGATGTTCCCCCCCTGACAGCATCTTGACTTGACTGAGCTTCTTGAAAGAGTCCAATCTGTTCTACAAAAGACAGCACAGTCTCTGTTCCAACACACCGACCCTTCTTCCTGCCCCCGCCGTATGTATTGGGTCGAGTTTGAGTGGATAAAACTATACTCAATCAACTCTGTGTGCGCACAGGCACTCCGCCGGACGGCTCAGTACTCTGACTGAAGACACTTTCAGTGTGACAACTGAAACTAACACAGCGCCTGTAGGACACAGGTACCCAATAGAATTGTGCAAAAAGTGGGTTGTAGGAACCTGTTTGAAATTTCGCTTTTGAATTTTTTTTTTTTTTTTTTTTTTTGAGAGTGGAATTGAGTGAAGGATTTTTCATTGTTGTGGGTGGAAAGGTGCATGTTTGGTGTATTTTTAGGGGAGAGAATGGGAATGGTGGCAGCCTCGTTGTCGACTTGTTGACATGTAAACAAAATGTGCATTTATGTCCCTTGGACTGCTGTCTGCTATGAGCTGTGAGGGGGGTGGCAGTGGAGAGTGATGCTATCTTGGAAATGAATTGGAAAAGGTGCCGGGTTTTTATTTTATTTTTTTGCTTTTTTGTGTTCATCTGGTGTCAGTGTAAGGGCTGAGGGTGGAATTTGGCCTGTCTTTTGTGAAATCTGTGATGCAGACCGCTACGTGTTAGTAGATCAAACAGTGCGTAAATCAATAGGCGTCTGTGTCCTGTAGCAGCTACGCGTCTTCATACTTTGCGCTTACTCTCGCCTCCAAAAAATTGGAGTCGCGCGACACAAACAAAATTGACCTTGAGCTGCTGTGACACATGCTGTAATAAAATCCAAGCTCGCGAGAGCTGTCTGAACGATCAGCCAGTCGCTGCTACGAAGCGCCGTGACTCCTCGCGCGAGGACAAAAGGCAGCCTAGCTAGCAGACGACAGCTCACAAGGCCGATGGCTCATTCAGGCCATCAGACCCGTTGACGTTTTGTCCGAGTCTTCAGTATTAGTTGGGGGACTTTGCTTGCAAGTGGTGCTTTTCCAAGTTTTTGGATTGTATCCCAAGAAGTGTTCGCGTTGTTGTTCAGGTGAATTTTGGTTCATTTTGGTTCACTTTCTGCTTCCTTCACTGAATCATAGTATCACCGTCTGAAAACAACATCGATGTTTTCCCTGTGTCGTTGGAAAATGGTGCAGTCTCCCGGCCTCGCCACTGACGTACTGTTTGCACGGATCATTTCTTCCGTTGCAAGCTGACTGTTTTGCAAAGGCATTCTGAGCATTGTAGGTTATTGAATACTACAAAAGAGAGAAGACAGTTCCTATGAAGCGTGCGCAACTTCGTTTTGATGCCCCTTTTCCTTGGTGCTTTTCAGTAATTTGAAAACAAGCAGCGATGCGCAGCACCCTGAACCGGGCCCCTCATTGGTTGAATCAGTCGTTCACTTCCTACTTCCGGCAGTGAGCAGACGATATTTTGTGTATCTCGGTTCGCAAAGGTATCATTGGCTTGGTTCCCGAGTTAGCAGACGACAAGTCAAGTCAAAATACTTTATTTATCCCCGTAGGGCAGTTCATACGGGCGAGCATAAGACACTGAAAAGAAGTTAAGATCACTAAATTCATGACATGCGCAGCGCTGGCTAGCCCAAACAAAATAGCTTTCCAAAAATGTATGATAGATGGGGGTTCTGTCAGGGTTGCGGCGCGTTTTACTTGGCCAAACTGGAAATAGGTATTACACCCACGTGAATATTACACCCACGTGAAAATGTGGTGTTCAGTGAAGATTACATTTCTGTAACTGAAACAATGAAATGACCCAGACAGACCCACGCCACATAAAAATTATTTCTGCCTGTCAGTAGCGCTGCCGGTTATTTTATAACTGAGTCCACAGTCCACCCAGGCTGGCCGCGAGTCAAGTTACATCAGTGATACTGGTGTCGTTAGTGGTGGCGGCGGGGTCACGCTAGGCTTGGCACTCAGTCGGCACTGGACACAGCCCACTGATCCCGTCCGACAGCTGTTTCAATAACGGTTCGCGTCAATAGCGCTCCCCTCCCCTCCCTCCCTCCCCCCCCCTCCACACACACACACACACACACACACACACACAAGAACGCGGCCAGAGAGAGAGAGAGAGAGAGAGAGAGAGAGATGGACAGACAGAGACAGAGACAGACAGACAGAGACAGAGAGAAATTGAAAGCCGGTGAACTTGACTACACTTCATTTTGAAAAGAGAGAAAGAGAGAGATAGAGAGACAGAGACAGAGAGAAATTGAAAGCCGGTGAACTTGACTACACTTCATTTTGAAGAGAGAGAGAAAGAGAGACTTCGGCTTTGACATGTTAATGCATTAGGCTGTATGCCTACTTGCAAACTGAGGAAAGGGGGGTGGGGGTGGGGGGTTACAAACAATGCAGCATGGAAAATCGGTGACGGTAGGCTACATCATGCACATCAGTACTGAATATTTGTAAACACGTGACACTGATGTGACTGGAGCCACGTCACTGACGTACGTGTATAAGTTATGCGCAAAACTGAATCGATTTGCCGAAAATAGTGTGTCAGTCCCAACTGAGAGACACTGAGACCGTGACTGCAGTAATTTCAGTCAACACTTATCCAGCACTTAAACCCTTCAGCATTATTTTCAAACTGCATACTAGTCTGAGGCCTAGCTCTAATCTCTAACTTGCATCTCGTTAAAAAAAAAAGAATATTAAGAAAACGAAGTCTCGATTCTTCCATAAACTTCTTCTTCTTCTTCTTTGCGGTCGCTGGGGTCACATTGGCAGGCCGGTTGTCTCGATGAAGTGGGCCGTTTTCTGAAGATCCTGCAGGCTGCCGTACAGCTTGGAGTGTACTGGAGTCTCTTCTTCCATAAACTGATCTTGACCTTGTGCACTGATACCGTATCGTGATGGATCGGTTCACGGCACACAGAGGTAGTAATTCTCTGAGCGAGGCTGTTCTACCAACGTCGTAGAATTTCAATTTGAATGTTTCGCCGCTCGCGCAAAGTGTCAACAACATTGTACTGCAGTTCTGCTAATCATCAAGACAAGAGTATCTCGAGCGTCCAGGGCCCGCATGTAAAAGTCGGGGTTAGGGAGTTTAGCCCCAGGTTAGTGTCGAACCTCGAACTAAACTAGCTCTAGGGTTAAATTTTTTTTTTTTTTTTCACGAAGCGGGTCCATTCCAGGAAGGTGTCTCTGCCGTTATAGAAGGACTTCTGTCTTTCTTTCCTCTCTTCCTTTGTTTTATTTAATTTTATTTTGGGGTTTCTTTTGTCCTTGTCTGGGTTAGCCAGTAGCCGTGGGTTAAATTAACCTCGAGTTTTACATACGGGCCCAGTAGTCCCCGCACTGACTCACAAGCGCCGGAAACTGTTCCAAAACATACCGCTGGCTTAGTTAACATGGGAATAGCCCTGTTAATCTTCAGTGTGCGCTTGGATTGAAGTTTGCATGTTTTTGCCTGCGGCTTAACGCCGCGCAAGCAACAAAGGCAATTTCGCGACTAGAGAGAGAGAGAGAGAGGCCTTTAGTTTTCAACGGAAGTGATCCAAACAGTCAACAAGTTTCAATCAGAAAATAAATAAGATTACACAAAGCTAAAGACGAAAAGAAATACAAGAAATCAAAGACGGCAAGACAGAAGTAACAAGCAGACAGACAGACCTGTGGGTGCAGAATGCGCGTTCCTTGAATAGTTTTGAACACACTGAAAATGGTACCTGCACTACAGAAAACAACAACAACAACAACAACAACAACAAAAACTATTATGGTTCTCATCTGAGTCTTGCTTTTATTACCACAGACCCAAGAGGGCACGGGACACACATCTGGCGAGACAATGACGACATCGGAGAAGAGCGTATTCACATTGCAGGCTGGAAAGTCGTGCAAGCTTGTCGTTGTAGAAGAAGATCGCAGCATTCACGCCATGTTTGAAGTAAGGGAAACCTAGTGGTTCAATGTTTCTGCAGAAAAACTGTTATTTTGTCATCTCTCGTCAATGAGAAATGCCCCCTTCTCGCATATTCCCTCCATTTTCGTACAGCTTCAAGTCACGTGGCTTAACCCCTTGTGTTCAGCTGGAAGTTCCAGATAGCGGCTCGCGTAACGGCTACGTACCATAGATGCATTTTTGGAGGAAAACGCTATATATTCCTCTTACACATAAGGTTGCAGATGACACCCTAGAAATGCTTTAAAATTTACCAAAAGTCACAAAAATCAGGCAGCCATAGACTCATGTGTAAAGTAAATTTCAAAAATTCCAATATTCCAATTGTTGGCAATGTTGGCAGCGACCACATACCCCCTCATTCCACGGTCGTCTGCTGGCTCCCTGTGCCAGCCGCGCATGAATACAAATAGTCCACAAGCCAGCCTCATTTTTCCCTAATTTTACAATTACCTGGCATGAAACTTGTTTACAACGCCAACAAAAAGCACCAGATTGCCATTTTTACTCTGCACACAAATTATAAAAGGGGCAAAGATTTTCTACTATATTTAGCGTAGTTCTTACTACATGACCCGGAAGCTATTACTGGTCTGTAACCAATACCATGAATTCGGCCTTTGGTCATGTACAGGCTGAACACCACATATTCACAAACCTTAACTCTTAAGAGGCCAAGCCCGACCACCCCCTGCTCACTATAGGATAAGACTGATAAAAAAAACAAGCCACTACACACCAGTAGGAGCCACTTCAAGCCACTGTTAAGGAGTGGCGTGGGCCTTCTCCGCCGCTAGGCCCGAGGCCGCTTCAGACTACATAGTAGTGGCTTGAAGTGGCTTCTAGCGATCTGAAGATTTTAGGTAAGGCCCGATGCACACGAGCGTCGGCGTCAGCACCATGAAGCAAGCAGCGAAGGCTGTCTCGCATCATACGCCTCGCGTGAGCACGCGGTGTGCGCCGTTTGCATGCACACTTGGCTTCGGCGTCATTCGCCTGCACGGCCTGTTCGCTGAGCCCACACTGCACGCGCTGACCCACACTGCTTTCTGATTGGCTGAAACCAAGTCTGCAGCGCGGCGTCAGCAGCAGAAATAGGACATGTTCTATACGCGGCGTCAAAGGATTCCGCCGCCTGGCATCATTGATGCCGTTGCCTGTCGCCAGGCGCCGATGTCATGCACACGTGGCGGCGCCTTGAAACTGTCGCCGGGAGTCAGATCCGCCGCTCGGCATCATGACGCTGACGCTCGTGTGCATCGGGCCTAAAATTGCGATGATTGCACGGGCTTTTAAGCGTTAAAATGCCTATATTTCCTATTAACCTCAGGCATCATAGCCACCCCTAAAATGCTTCTGTCAAGAAACTAAATTTAACATGCACAGACCATTGAGAGGCACGCATCTGACAGGAGTAAAAAAAAAAAAAAAAAAAAGGAATCACCGCCTCCTTTCCGCTCAGCCACCGTTGGACTGATCTATCCTCTTTTACAGGCCAGGCGTAAGCGAGGCAAGCGGTATGTGTGAAGAGGACTGACTTCCCGAGGAAATTCCAAATTAATTTTTATTTTAAAAAGTTAAAATCATGTCATTTGAACATTAATCTTCTATTCTTTCTACGCAGGCCACAGTGAAAATGATCATGCCAACAGGGAAAGCCTTGATATCTATCAAAGACAAGCATGGAAATATTGTCTACAGAATTCATTTGATGAATCTTCCGGACGTGTTCCCGGACCACCGCGTGAGCGAAGAGGTCACGAACGCCGTGCAGTTTCCAGTCAAAGGAGTGCTGGGTGGCTCAGTCTTTCCTACCTATAAAATCCGCCTCGAAGACCTGCCGGAACCGAACCAGGGTGCAGCAGAAGGAATGGAACGCCCTCCTGGGCTGAGAGAAGATTAAAGACGCCTCACCCACTTCACGGGTGCGACTTTTGAGTTGCTTCCCTTGGTATGACACATGATGTGGATGATTACACGGCCGGCACCGCAGGTGTCGTAGTTCCCGGGCCTGGTTAATGCCGGGATATTTATGACAGGAAGCGTGGAGTGCGGCCCTGTCCCAAACCACACGGACCTCCATTACCATCATCCTCAGCTCCATCATCATGCATAATAAAAAATGCCCCAGCTTCCGAGCCCTCCGTGGATTCCACCCAATGTCTGGGAGGAACACCACTGGAACTGGCAAAGAGTTGGGGCAGCAGAAATAAACAACAACAACAACAAAAAGCTTAAACTTTCCAAAAGACAATGCTAGTTTCGATTTTGATAACAGGGTTGTGACTGCGCCTGACTGCACACACACACACACACACACACACACACACACACACACACACACACACACCACCTCTCTCCCCAACACGCACACACAGACAGGCGCGGAAAAAAGATGGAATCTATGTTCATTGATTCAGTGATTCATTGAATTGTGTCATCAACGTCATTCGACACCGAGAATACGATTGGCCTGTCTTTATTGTCAAACACGAATGAGGGGGCCGGATTAGTACCCACGCGATACCTATCAAAATTAATATCCGCCTTAATTCGCTCACACACACCGGCACACTTAGAAACACGTTCACACGCACCGACCTACGCGTGATAGGGTGTCTTGTGAAAACAATGGTCAGTGATTTGACTGGTGTAAAGGACGTCGGAACTGGCGGATGAGGTGATAACTACCCGCAGAGCTGCGGTGGAGCTTCGGAGGCGATGCGCTAATTGCCCTGTCTTTGTCCGCGGTCACGCGTGCACACAAAATTAATTCGCTGTCTTGCCAGGACCGTAGCGAGGGGAGATTTGCACCGTTCGCGGAAAGTGTACTACTGGGAAATTTTTTTTCCGATAGAGAGAGGCTCGCTGACAGTACCTAATTGTTATTCAGCTCTGTGAAAATAGAGCAAGCTTTGCCTCGTAATCTCAACTAGTCCGGCGGGCCAGTGGTAAAACAATTTAACTAGTCCGACGGTATTTTCACTAGTCTGCGGGCTTTCGGACGAGTCTTTTCATAATCCCTGACTTGTCTGTTAAACATACTGAGCCGGTATTAATTCGATCTTTACACGCAGTAGCAACACTTCAATGATCATGGGGCTGCTTTCATTGCAAGAATTGTATCAAAGTGATTACGTCAAATGTATTATGCGTCATCCCAGTGAGAAGAAACGTCATAGATTTCAAAGAAAACAACTTCACGTCTCTCTTCCAAAAACAAGATTGGTCTGGCAAGCCCGGTCAGTTGTTTCAATTAGAGAGAGAGAGAGAGAGAGTCCTCCCGGATACATGGCATTACAACAGAACGACTGTGACGACAGCAGGTGATTAAATGGAAACAACATATTGGGCTGGTGGCCATCTTGTTTCATCCTGGATCATTTCTACCCCTGATTTGCATGTAAATTAGGCACGTTACGGGTGCCATTAGCCAATCGCAGCGCGTTAGCAGCTCGCGGCCTCTGTCGTGTGAGCCTAATTTACATGTAAATGGGTTACGCTGCTCAGCGAAGTCCTCTTTACGAAGTTCTACTAAATCTGCCTAGTACATGTATCTCAATCGTCTACCAGTGGCCACGTTGTCGTTGGGCAAGGCAACAATTTTTTTTTTCACATAATCTTTTTTTTTTTCATACCCTCCTCCACCCCCGCCTTTTTACAATTTTCTTTATTTCTTTCTTTTCCTTTTTTTTTTTTTCTTTTTTTTTTTTTTGGGGGGGGGGGGGGCGGTCTTTTTTCTCTGTCTTTTGTCTCTTTTTTTTTCTCTCCTTTTTTTAAAGACATCAAATCGTTTAAACAAAAAACTTAAAGTGTTCGAGGCATGCTGCCATAAGGCCTGGCATTAGGCAACTAATAATTATGACCTATGTAGCGACAGCGCTCGGACCAGACACCATCCGCTACACGCAGTTGCATGCTGGACTGAGAAAGGATGAAGAACATAACCAGCCGGATTTGTATCTTGAGTCGCATAAAATATATATCGAGTTGTTCGCTGACAGTCCTGAAGCTGAGGAAGTGGCATTCTTCCCCTCCCCTCCCCCCCCCCCCCCCCTCCATTCAATGCGCATATTGCTCTTTTAAAGCTAACGATATCGGATTCGCTTGACGAGCGTCTCGGTGCATATTTTGAGGCGGGCACTCCGAGAGCGCATGACGGTGGTGTAGTTTTTTGGGGGTGCGTCCAAAAAGTGCGAGGACGATTTCAAACAACAAATAACTGAAATAATGAAACAAAAAATGTGTTTGTGGTATTTGTATACATGTACGATGCGTGTGTGTGTGCTAGCGTTGTGTTATTGGCGTGTGTGTGTGTGGTAATGTGGTAATGTAAGTCGGACGGTTTTTCTGTATTGTACATAACGAAAACTCTCTCTCTCTCTCTCTCTCTCTCTCTCTCTCTCTCTCTCTCTCTCTCGCCCTAGAATAGATCTCTACAAAACGTTTAACTTTTTCTGGGAATGCACTTTGGAATACACTTCCCATCCATATTAGAAACGCCAAAACACTCTCTTCCTTTAAGAGCAGCCTCTTAAAACATCTAATGTATGCGGGTTCGCGCCACTCTCGTAAACAAAACCATGCATTTGACCACTTATGTTGGTTCATGAATTGTGTGTGTGTGTGTTGACCGTCACGTGTATGTGTTGCTTATATGCTGTACCTTTTACCTCTCATGTGTTTTTGCATTTATCCTTTCGTATGTGAGCGGACGTAGATAGATAGTGTGTGTGTGTGTGCTGTGCTGTGCTGTGTGTGTGTGTGTGTGTGTGTGTGTGTGTGGCATTAGCAACGGCAAGAATGAACACTGGACCAATGTCTTTTACCGTTCACAAAGTTTCATTTCAAGTTTCATTTTATTTCATCTCTCTCTCTCTCTCTCTCTCTCTCTCTCTCTCGGGGCGCCGGGGTGGTCGAATGGTAGAGCGTTGGACTTCTAATGCTCGGGTCGTGAGTTCGATCCCGGCTGGGGTCAAATATTTGTGCTGGCTTTTTCATCGATGCCCCGTCTTTGATATCACCCTATGTGGTGGAAAAGGACGTTAAACCCCCAAACACCCACCCACCCTCTCTCTCTCTCTCTCTCTCTCTCTTGGAAAGACTTCACAAAAGAAAAGGATTAGCCGGCCAAGAGCCCACCATTGACGATCCTGGTGAGGCCTGGTGATTGAATCTGATGACCCCGTCAACACCCCTTGGGCGCTAGTCAGGTCGCGAAAGGTTTAAAGACTTGCCTTGGCCCTCAATAGCGGCAGCGCCACGCCTTGGATCAATCGTCGAAAACAGATTAGCTAATCAGCAATCTTGCCCCACCCCGAAAGGCGTCAGTAGGCGGTGCGACGCGTGCCTATAATTTATTATACGGTCTTCACAAAAAGATAAGGACCAGTCAACATAATGGGTGACAGTTTCAATAAATCAGAAAAAAATAAACGAATAAGATTTTTCCCGTAAAATTCGGTAGCAAGGTTAAGGTGCAATTAGTGAACATGGCGACCACTGTGTGGACGGCACGTGCGCGTCTCACAGCATGCTTGGTGCGTTTGAAAATCTGCAATTTCGGCAAAACTAGACCGAGTTTCAGTGTTCAGTGAGCGATACCTGGGGCTTTCTGCACGGCAAAAATGAGATGCAGGTCAAAGAATGCATCCCTGGTTATCAACTGTGCTCATTTGTTTGCCTACATAAGCCGCCGTTTCAGCGATGTTCAGCACTACACCAGCATGCCACCACGACAAAAGTTGAATGATATTTGCATGTGGTCCTTAACTTTTTGTGAAGGCTGTAGATGATTATGTTCACTAATGTTGTTCACTAAATTATGGTTTTCTCATTTTGACCTACATATATACCACAAACATGTCTGTTTCATAATTTCAGTTATTTGTTCTGTTTGAAATCGTTCTCGCACGTCCTCGCACCATTTGGACGCCGGAACCGGTTTTGGGCCTCAAATACGAGTTCATGCACATCAATCTGGTATTTCCTGTCGTGAAGTGTCTGTACTAGAAATGAAGGACCGACAACGTCAGTATAGCGGCTGTGGGAGACATTTGATACTTCACAAACAGGATGTAGAAATGGCACGTAGTTTTACTGACAGTAAAATGTCGACATGTATAGACTGTTCATAGACAGAGATAATGTAACAAGCCTGTTTATGTAAGTGTTTATGCTCTTGCAAGTGATTGGAATCGTGAAGGGTGAGGAGCCTGCACATTGAACGTGCTTAGAAGAAACTGCTTCAGTCTTACTCCAACTTATGTATGAAATGTGGTTTTAGTTTTCGTTCTGGTATTTGCGTTTATTGCTAAAGAACACAGAAAAAACCTCTCTCTCTCTCTCTCTCTCTCTCTCTCTCCTGACTTTGATTTTCTATTTTACATCATTTCAGTATTATATCAGTGATTTGTGTTTACAAAGGTCGCACGCGTGTGTGAATGCGTTTTGACCTGATGGACGATTTTCTCTATGGTTTTGTTTCTTGTAATTTAGTGCATAATTTTCTGTTTTGAACTTTTGTTTTCCTCTCTCTTTTATATTTTGCTCCCTTTTTTCCCCATAGTAGATAGTCTCTGTAGTATTAGCAACGGCAAGTTTGCAAACTGGCAAATTTCTGTCAAAACTTTTACCTTTTACCGTTGATATATAAAGTTTCATCATCATCACCATCATCATCATCATCATCTCTCTCTCTCTCTCTCTCTGGTCTCTCCGAAACAGCGAAATTCTATATTTACGTGTCATGCCGGCTTGAGTTCGAATGCCCGCGGTTTAGTGGGGCTAAATATAATACCCCTCGTTGCCTTGCGGTATGTGGTGGGAAAAAAAGACACTACACACTCAACCAATCAAGCCATAAACAAACGGCTGTTTCAGTATTGCTCTGTTTGTGTGCACATCTGCAGTTTGGCAAATCTGATTGGGCGGCCATGCACTGACTCACAGTGTCACAGTTGTTGAGCTTCGCGGGGTCAAGAATCTTTGAATCTTATCTTTGACATCACACAGGCTAATATTTCCCAGAAACTCGGATGCCGAGCAGTTTAAAGATCTAAGCTCCCAACAAAAAGCTTCCCGAAGTGTGAAAAAAATTTACAGAGTCGACCGTGCAAGCACAGTCAACTCTGTCACAGTTGCAGAGTTTTCAGCGTCCCTCAAACCCAAATAAAAGCCAAGGGCAGCCTGATTTCACAGCTCAGTTTGCGTTTTGACACTGAGCGAGAAAGATCGTGCAGCACTCAACATCCGCTAGACACTGTAGCGATGTGTCTCGCTCACTGACTACACGAGATAGCCAAATAATGTCACGGCAAACTCGTGCTCTGGTTTTATAAGGGTCCCCGAAGCGCTGAAAACTCTGCAACTGTGACAGAGTTGCCTGGATTATGCACAGTCGAAGGAGTCGCTGTTTTAAACAACGCGATGTTTGCAGACCTTTAAGGCCGTAAGTTAAACTGATGTACACTGCGTTCACGAATGACCGCCCTTCATGTATGCGGCGTAGTTAGCGCTTGAAAGGGAAACACTCAGACGGTTTTGGTTTTAAAGTCTCAATATGTACGACAGGCATGCAACAGTGTGTGGAAAACTTTTCACCAAATGCGCTGAAACTAAGCATCAGAATCAGTCACTTACTTACTTACTTAGGCCCCTGGCTCCACGTGGACAACCCATCGACAACCCTTCGCCATCGCACTCTGTTCTGGGCTATTCTTGCCACTCCAGTCCAGTTGATCCCCTGCTTATATAACTCTGCCTCAGTGTCTCGCCTCCAGCTGTTGCGAGGCCGGCCTCTCTTCCTTTTCCCCTGTGGGTTCCATGTCAGGGCTTGGCGTGTGGTGCTGGATGCTGGCTTCCTGAGGGTGCGTCCAATCCAGCCCCACTTCCTCCGCAGGATCTGCTTGGCCGCTGGTTCCTGCCCTGCTCGCTCCCACATCTCTTCGTTCCGGATCTTCTCTGGCCATCGGATGTTGAAGATGCGCCTCAGACAGGTGTTGAGAAAAGAATCAGTCACTTGGGGCAAAGTATAGCAGCATCTGAGACCATTGTGGTGGCTCTGGTCGGCGTATAAGTTGTTCTTGAAGTGTACCGCGTACTGAGCAGACGACATTATTTGGTTGCGGACTGTGGACCAGCTGCTAGTAGACGGCGCTGATTGGTTGTTATTTTTGTCAGCTCTTTCGAGTCCCAGTTTGTTTCAGGTTAAAACTCGACCGTAGGCTAAAACAAAAGTCGCATATCTCTAACATTAGAAGCCACTGTTACGTGTGGAGAATGTCTGGAGAGCCCGGCGTCTTACCGAGGGTTACGGTGATACACAGGCGAACACTCCTCACGTAGCGACTTCTTATAGACTGCGTGCTGTCTCTTTCACTCACAGAAGACACGTGAGCGCGTAGAAAAGTTATAACCGTGTGGAGTTTATTGCAGCATTTCAGCATTTCTCTGGTGTTACACTGCACTCTCAAGCTTCCCATATACAAGCTTCTCTCGTGCACACACGCAAACATCTCAGGGTCTTATATACAGTTACAGCATCCTAGCACATTCTGGACCATTATTATAAAAGAACCAATCAAAAATCAGAACGTAACTCATCTTATTACTATTTTAAAACTAAAGAAGAATCCAGAATAATCGAGTACACACCCGCCGACTCTAGGCGCGTGATATAACACCTCAGTTCTCATCGTAAACAAGTCATAACAAAGCGATTTGCACGAAATTTCCGATCGACTCAGCCCTTGACCCTAAATGCGTGCTGCCGCCCGAGGCAAAGTTAGCTACAGTCAAAAACAAGGTCACCACTTCTAGAATACTCGTGATAACAATAGAAACTTCTGGATCACGGGGTGGGTGGTTGGGTGTTTAGGGGTTTAACGTCCTTTTCCACCACATAGCTGGATCACGGGAAATAGATTTATATCACTAAAACACAATATGAACTAAACGTAGCGACTTCTCTGTCTCACTCAATCTTTAAAAGAACAATGCAGCTGTTATCTTTCAGCATTCAAACAAAACACAAACAAAAGACACAGCCATGCTCGTAACAGCCCACAAAGTCGCGAACACGGCACGGTCGTAGTGGTCAAATGAAACCTCCTTTTATCTGACCAAACAGTCTTAATGAAACCTTCGAAAGCGGTAGTATTCCATCTCAGCGGCGTTAAGAACATAGAGGCTTTAAGAATAAGGAAAACGGTTCTTAGTCTGCCCAATTTACTTCCCGGCGAAAGCAAAACCAGGCGGCTGCTTAGAAAAGTTTGGTCTTTATGTTGTGGCAGGCCGGTACGCTTGGTGAGTGTCTTTCAGTTCTGTCTCAGACATAGTTTATTGTTGTTTAGGCCTTGGTCTCTTTCCCTGATGTAATGAATATGTTTTTGATGAAATGTTCTCATCTCCAAATCATACTTTACTTGAAGGTTGTCTCATTCCCATTATTTTTCGTTGCATTTTGGTTGTACGTCGTTTGATTTCCGGGAAATCAGGGCAGGCGGATTCGTGGTTCAGCTAGTTGAGCGCTGGATTCGTGTTATCACACACACACACACACACACACACACACACACACACACAGTTGTCTGAAATGAGTGTCAATCATTCCTTACAAGGGACGTAGATGTCATACCAAGTTTATAATTTCTAAGTTTAAACGCTTCAACTGGGGATTTTGTAAGTGTCCGAACAAAGGACAAACTCAATAGCACGGATATATCATTCATAGTAGGGTTGTCAATGCATAGATTCGGGAAACTGTCTTTCCGGAGTTGTTCATACACAGGGCAACTGAACAAAAAGTGTACTTCGTCCTCTTCTTTCCCCTGACAAAAAGGGCAGCATCTTGCACTAGCATTTTGTGCATATCTATGTTTATTGGACATAAGTTCATTTACTCCTAATCTGAATCTAACGACTACATCGCGAAAATGTCTGGTAGTTAGCTCGTGTTAGTACGGCCACAGAGAGAGAGACAGAGACAGAGATAAATGAAATGAAACTTTATTTGTCAACGGTAAAAGGCACTGGTTTAGTAGTCCAGTTTTCACTCTTGTCGTTGCTAATGCTACACACACACACACACACACACACACACACACACACACACACACACACACACACACACACACACACACACAGAGATATCACTTTATTCGTCCCTCGAAGGGAAATTGCACACACACACACACGCACGCACGCACGCACGCACGCACACACACACACACACACACACACACACACACACACTTTGTCTATCTACCTACGCACGCAGGCTCGACACACAAAAGGTACATCAGTATCAATGCAAACACATGAGAGAGAGTAAGAGGGTCTGAATGTGTTACTCTGATGTGTTGTATCCGGAACTGTTATCAGGCTTCAGGCAACTGTATCTTTCGGGTAAAATCGGATACTTGCAACTGAATACGGCTCAGATCTGTGAGCATAAAAGTCATAACAGATGATTACGGCATTTTTTACCATAGATTATAATGGCCTTTTTTTACCATGGTTTATAATGGCCTTTTTTACCATGGTTTATAATGGCCTTTTTTTTACCATGGTTTATACTGGCCTTTTTTACCATAGATTATAATGGCCTTTTTTTACCATGGTTTATAATGGCCTTTTTTTACCATGGTTTATAATGGCCTTTCTTACCATGGTTTATCATGGCCTTTTTCACCATGGTTTATACTGGCCTTTTTCACCATGGTTTATAATGGCCTTTTTTTTACCATGGTTTATAATGGCCTTTTTACCATGGTTTAAAATGGCCTTTTTACCATGGTTTATAATGGCCTTTTTTACCATGGTTTATCATGGCCTTTTTTACCATGGTTTATAATGGCCTTTTTTTACCATAGATTATAATGGCCTTTTTTTACCATGGTTTATAATGGCCTTTCTTACCATGGTTTATCATGGCCTTTTTCACCATGGTTTATACTGGCCTTTTTCACCATGGTTTATAATGGCCTTTTTTTTACCATGGTTTATAATGGCCTTTTTTACCATGGTTTATCATGGCCTTTTTCACCATGGTTTATACTGGCCTTTTTTTACCATGGTTTATAATGGCCTTTTTCACCATGGTTTATAATGGCCTTTTTTTTACCATGGTTTATACTGGCCTTTTTTTTACCATGGTTTGTACTGGCCTCTTTTACCATGGTTTATAATGGCCGTTTTTACCATGGTTTATATCATGGCCTTTTTTACAGTGGTTTATACTGGTCTTTTTTACCATGGTTTATAATGCTACCAAAGTTTGTAACTGTCCATAATTATCCACTAGTGAAATAAGCAAAGTACGACCAAAGAATGTGGATATTACTACGCTCACAATGCATAATTATTTTCTTGCATCGCTTGACCTCTGCCCATGGACCACAGGGTTACCAGCGGACAAACTTACTCAAGTTGGAGAGAAACTGAACCGCGCTTTTATCGCTTGATTAGAGACAGAGACGAAATAACTCGGGGCACCTAAACTAATGCTTTGCTTGAATTTTTTTTTTTTTTTTTTTTACACACTGTATACATCACTAATCGCGCCCGCCTAAGACATGTTTCGAGCGGAACATGAAACTGTGCGCTAGCTTCTTTTGTTTTCGCCACCAGCAATCGGGCATTCCGTGACTACACTGACCTAAATGAACTCGTTCTGTGGGTTCAAACTGGGCTCTGTGTGTGTGTGTGTGGGGGGGGGGGGGGGTTACAAAAAATAGCCGAAAAGGGCAACGTTGAAGTGGGTTAGTCAGCCTTGTTCCCATGTCACTTCGATCGATCGTTTGGGTCTCTGAAACAATCGCGAGATAATAATAATAATAATGGGTATTTCAGGGACGCCCTCCCTCCCGCAGGAGCTCAGGGCGCCTTACAGTCAACACGCACTCACTCACACAGAAACGGAAACACACGTAACATTCCTTCACACATACAGTTAACTACAAACATAATGTGCGGCATCATACACGGCCTCCGCTGCCTCCGGCGCGCGCGCGCACACACACACACACACACACACACACACACACACCAAGATGATGATGTGGCGACAGCTATTGGTTAGGGGCAGTGAAGAGATAGGTTTTCAGATTTTGCTTGAAGGATGGTGTGGTGTCTGCATGTCTGATTGGTGCTGGGAGATCATTCCAGCAAGTCGGACCCTGGTATGAAAAACTGCGCTGACCAAAGGTCTTTGTTCTGACTTGAGGGATACGGAGATACACAGATATCACTGCTTTGGTTTAAACTGATTTATTTTGTTGCACTGATGAAATTACAGAAACACAGTTTGAGCATAAACAAGACATGCTTATGACATGCTCAATAAATATTCAATTTAAGCAACATATGCAATGGCGGTATACGATATCACTGCTTTGGGTTTGTCTACACCACAACAACACAAAAAAACATTCACAATTCACTGCAACGAACACAGCATTCGCTGAAAATAATCAATTTGCTGACATTCAGTACGACATTTGAAAAGCGTTGCAGGAAACGAATAGACACGCGAGCGTCCTGTCCGGCGTCTGCTAAAATCTGATGAATCAAGACTTCGTGACTAAGCAGATTATCGAAATGGCAACAAAACTGATTCACACATTGTCTATTGATGTTTGTGTGGATTTCTCAGTTTTGCACGTTTTATACACACTCCCCTAACCTTCCTCCCCCCCCCCACCCCCACCCGCCCCCACCCCCGCCCCTGATGCTCTTTCTTTTTTGTGTTTGTAAGGATTTTTGTTTCTGCATTCTACGACTGGATGATGTCACGGCCATTCTTCGTTTTCAAGAAACTTATTTACCTCAACAGAAACATGTATCATCTGGTGTTACTCGTCATCGCATGCGCTGCGAGTGCTGTCGCCCAACACCCTACAGTAGACGAGCTACTGCACGGTGACGTCATCACCGACTATTCGCCGTACGACAAGGCCTGGGCTGATTTCAAAACAAAATTTGGTGAGATAAATGGCCGGATCGGGGGGGGGGGGGGTAGGAGGCTTTGACCCCCCCCCCCCCCACACACACACACAAAGCAAAAGTATGCAAAAATAAGCTTAGTTTCCTGTTTCCTCTGCTGTAGCATGCCTCCTCCCAAGGCGACCAAGCCACCACCCCCCCTCCCCCTCCATGTCAGTCCCTAACAAACGTAAATAATTGGCCGTACCCCTTCCACACCGCCCTCTAAAAGTAACAGATCCGGCCTTCTGTAGGCAGACGGTGGAGTTTGCGGCAGTCTTAAGAGCTGTCCTAATTAAAACACTACCACCTGACACGGTATGTGCTGGTAGACGCAAACGGGATTTCTCAGGGTGAGCTGTAGAACCTTCAGGAAATGTATTTGGAAATGGATAACATTTTTGTTGCTACTGTTGTCCACAACCCACTGTAAGATGTGTTTCACAGACCGGCAGTACGGCAGCAGCGATGAGGAAGACTACAGGAAGCAACTGTTCATGGACAACATCAAGAAATTTGAGGCGCACAACAAGGACTACATCAATGGGAAAACAACCTATGTTATGGACATCAACCAGTTTACAGACATGGTAAGTGAACATCTCGCCTCGTTATCAGTCGTCTGTGCCTCCTGGATCACATAATTTGAAAGTTGTTGAAAGAGAGTTCTTGAAAGTTGTGGGCGGTTGGTTTATGTATGGTGATGTGTAATCATTTCCTAAGTAGTTTGGCTGCAGGAAAAAAAGTACTTATTCACTCAAAGAGAACACGACGAAATGAACGTGTCTCCCAAAGGAAACGACTCTCGTCCGGACTGGTTATTTTCTGCAATATCACCTTTTTTTCCTTTTAGCTTTTTTTTAAGGCCACTTTTTTCATCTTTAATCATGTTTGTGTGTTGTTATTTCTATGTTTGAACCGCGTTCTATCCGTATTAAGAGTTGTTTTCGGGTGTTTTCGGTCGTTTCGTTGTTTTTGGTAATTAGTAGGACCGGCAAATTGAAACATTTAAACCTTGTCTGTCCGGCGTATCTGCACCTTCTACACGTTTCAGACCTTTGAGGAGTTTGCACGTTACGTGCACCTGCAGCCAGCAAAACCCACACCCAGCCGTACCAAACGACAACTATTCGGCTTCTGTAGGAAATACAGACTTCCGCCTGGAGAACCGCCTGCGTCGTGGGACTGGCGAGACAAGGGATATGTGTCACACGTTAAGGCCCAGGGACACTGTGGAGCATGCTGGGCCTTTGCAACGGTTATTGACATTTGTGTTTTTCTTAGAAAACCTAGTGTTGTTTGGTGGATCATACCTATCCTTTTGGTAGTAGTGCTGTCAACACATATTTGCTTTACTAATTAGAAAACTTAGCAAGTAGTGATTGCAGCAGTGAAAACGTTCTACTGTAAGTGTAAGAGAACGAATAGGGAAGTGGACGCTGCAAGAGAGAGAACTGTGTTTGCATGGGAAGTAGTAGACTCCAGAGTGCAGTCCCTTTTCGGCGGGTAGTGAAACAACATCACAGGACGGGCTAAATTTTCCACATTCATAGGCAAGCCTCTGTGATACAAACGCACGTCACTGCTGATCTCCCGCAGAGACGATTTTGTAAGTGTAACCGCTCTGACAATGACGTAAGAAAACGTGCGTCATCGATGCATGGTGCACCGAACGCGCTTCTCCGCCACAGTGAGTGCCGTCTCATGTGTGTATGTGTGTGTGTGTGTGTGTGTGTGTGTGTGTGTGTGTGTGTGTGTGTGTGTGTGTGTGGTGTTATTGTGTCCGGGCGTGTATCTCAGCCGACTGGCTTCAAATTTTGGCTCTCCAAATAATTATATCAAGATCCTGAGCTAGAGCGACCGACCTACAGTAGTTGTAATTGCTTTGGTGATTTGAGAGTTATCGCCCTTTTGAGAAAAGTTGGTTGTCTCGTGTTTACAGTCGTAATATTTATTTAAATCATTCCGTTTTTTGGAAGTAGATATGAATACTTATTCTGCACAGAGGCACATTTTGGAGGTAATCGCTCTTATGGTTTAGATGTAAACGGTACCTCAGTTTACATCGCAGGTGAACACAGTTTAGATGCCTCTATCTCAGTATGAAAATACTCAACCGGTTGACTTCAAATGTGGGGTTCTAATGAATCAAGATCTTTGAATAGATGAATAGAAGGCCCGATCCAGGTATGATTGCACAGCTGATTCGTGAGTTATCGTCCTTTTAAGAAAAGTTTGTTGTTTGGCGTTCACAGGCGTAATATTTATTTAAATCACTCCATTTTTTATTTATTTTTTTTTTTTTTGAAAATAGATTGCATGAACACGGATTCTAAACAGAGTGAATTTGGGAGGTGGTCGCTCATAATGTTGACGTAAGCCGTACCTCATGACAGTGCTGGTGAACCCATTTTAGATCTCAAAATCGCTCATGCTATATATAGATAATGTGTCTCTGGTGTCAAAAAAAATAAATAATAAAAAAATAAAAAAATCAGAAAAAGTCACTGCAGTCGTAATCGTCAGTTGAAAATTTGTACTCCAAGCACATTATTTTCCACCTCAAGCCCACAGACCTAATGCGGGCTTTGTTTTTGCTAATGACCCTCACTCAACAGCATAATAGACTTAAATAGAGTGAGAGAACACCACAGAGGTCTCAATGGAGCATATGCACAAACGCTCGCGCGAGTCTCTCTCTCTCTCTCTCTCTCTCTGTGTGTGTGTGTGTGTGTGTGTGTGTGTGTGTGTGTGTGCGGGCGCGCGCGCGCGCAGCAGACATAACACATGATGAGAAAACGTTCGCCGCGCAGACTTGTTTGTTAAACATATTGAGCTGGTATTAATTCGATCTTTACATGTAGTTGCACGGAGCTGCTTTCATTGCAAGAATTGTATCAAAGTGATTATGTCGAATGTATTATGCGTCATTCCAGTGAGGAAAAGTCATAGATTTCAAGGAAAATAACTTCACGTCTCTCTTCATCTCTCTCTGGGGCACAGAGTCTTTCAGGGAAAAGTACAGATTGGTCTGACAAACCCGGTCAGTTGTTTCCATTCGGAGGGTGGGGGGGGAGAGTTTGTACAATTATGTGTGTGTGTGTGTGTGTGTGTGTGTGTGTGTGTGTGTGTGTGTGTGTGTGTGTGTGTGTCCTCTCGGATACGTGGCATTACAAAAGAACGACCGTGACGACAGCAGATGATGAGATAGAAACAACATCTTGGGCTGGTGGCCATCATGTTGTCTAGTGTGACAACTGTGACAACAATTCTTTGTTTCTTCTTGTGTTTACATGACAACATCCTGCGGACAGGAGCAATCGAGAGTCAACTTCGAAAAAAGAGCGATGGGACAAAGAACGACACTCTCTCTGAACAGCAACTGGTGGACTGCCACGCTAAACACTGCCGAGGCGGCAACGTAGAAGAAGCATACAAGTACATCAAAAACACAGGCGGTATCATGTCTGATAGAGACTATCCGTATACATCAGGATCCACAAAACAAGTGAGACATGGAAATGAGCAGTTCTTTTGCCTTTGATACAATCTTGATCTTTTTGATTTGGTGTGTGAAAGGTTTTTTTTTTTTTTTTTTGGGGGGGGGGGGGGGGGTCAATATTGCTTGCTAATGTTGTTGTGTCTTTTGTGTATGTGTGGTCGTGCAGGTGACAGTGGGAGAATTGTTCCTATTTTAAGGATGGAAACATTCCACACACGAAAAATTAACAACACATGTTTTGTGGTCTCATAAGTTTGCCGGAATAAACATGATTCACACACACACACACACACACACACACACACACACACACACACACACACACACACACACACACACACACACAGAGACGGAGAGAGAGAGAGAGAGAGCGAGGGGGGGGGATGGGGTGGAAGATTTGGGTACTAGTCCCCTTAATCTAGAGATTTTTCTAAGTGATTTTGGACTGATTTTTCTTTAACTTTATAAGGTGTATGGTTTATGTTTCTTCATGACAGGAGATTCATTGATGTTGGAGAAATACAGCACGATATCTACTGTTCCTGGGTGTGCACTGACACCGATTTTTTTTTTTTTTTCGGTTTTATTTCACTTTTTCAGGCAGGAACGTGCAAGTTTGACAGGAGCAAAGTGGTTGCTGGAGTCACTGGTTGCCAGTACACCGAACCTCACGATGAGACAGCGATGAAGTATGCTGTATACTACAATGGTCCTCTGGCGGTGTCAATCGTTCTTACGGATGCCTTCCGGCATCATAGCTCAGGTGAGACTGAGGCAGTTTTGGCCACATCAAGCCTGATATACTATGTATATGTGCCTGTAACCTGTGCCGCCCTAAATCCCCCCCCCCCCCCCCCAACACACACACTTTACACCACGTCCCGTCTGATTTTTTTTTTTTTTTTTTTTTTTGCTGCCACAACTCTTTCCCGGCTCCAGTGGTGTTCCTCCCTGTCATGGATGGAATCCACGGAGGGCTCGGAAGCTGGGGCAATTTTGATTATGCATGATGATGGAGATGAGGATGATGGTAAGATGACGCTATGGAGGTCCGTGTGGTTTGGGACTGCGGGACAGGGTCGCATTCCACGCTTCCTGTCATAAATATCCCGGCCGTGTAATCATCCACATCATAAGACGTGTCATACCAAGGGAAGCACCCCCAAAGTCGCACCCGTGAAGTGGGTGAATCTCGACTGTGTGGCAACAGCCTCCCCATTGGGCCCATAGCACACCCGCTGTGGGTAGGAGCCGACCTAGGTAGGAAAAATCCCGCTTGCCTCGGCTGGGACTCGAACCCGGGTCTCCCGGTCCATGGTCCGAAGTGCTAACCACTACACTACGGGGGCCAGTGTCCCGTCTGAATCTATTCTTGCTCCAATTACTTTCTCTCAATAATATGAAAATGCGTGGTTTGTAAATCGTAAACTGTTGTCTGAAATGAATCGTTCTCTGAAATGAATTACGTAGCACTTCATTAAATCAATACAGCAATACTCGGCAATTCATTGAAAGTGTTTGACAGATTTCTTTAAATATCAGCCACAAAGAAATCATATTGGAATTGATTTAAAAAAAAAAAAAAAAAAAAAGGTTGTGAAGAAATCTTGTTAATTTCTATATGGCACATTCACAATAAAATCGACAAAACATTGGAAAACTGAGACAAACTAGACATACGAAATATTTCATCTGAAACAGCTGAATTGCTCTGATCCTCTAAACAGTTTCCCAAGTGGCCCTTAAATTGTTTTGCGCCATATGTTGTTTAATGTCAAAATTTGCACGCTGACTCTGAACAACTATAAATAGACCAGTTGACAGCCCCCGTACCACCACCAACCCCCCCCCCACCCCCACCCCCGCCCCTCTACCCTCGCCTCCATCCCCTTCCCCCTACCCACAGGGGGATCCTTCTTCTCTGGATGTGCTGCCAAACAACAAAACCAGAGACTGTTCTGTTGTGAAATGACATTGAAATACTGTCTTTCATCTATTATTTCGACTCGTGGCCATTGAGTTTTCTTTGTTTCTGATACTTATGTTCACGAAATGTAACGTGTAGCATGATCGCTTGTCCCCGTGTGATTTAAATACCTCAAAAGGGCTGAAAGAAAACAAAATGCAGTTACACAAAAACAACATGACCGCCATTGCCATACCTGTCAGACCAATGCCATTGTTTTAAATGATACGTTTTATCATCAAGATCTCTCGCAATGCAAAATTTGGTCGGTTCGATTTTGAGAAATTGCAGGTTAAAAAAGCCCAGAAGATAGCCGGACAGATTGTGACTTTGGCTTTGAAGCCAGCGACTGAGCTCTCAAACACCACTTCCCTTTGTCATAATCACCCTTTCCTTAAATTTTCATTAAGCGTGTAGCTTTCTATGACTGTCATTCTGTTTGTGTGTGTGTGTGTGTGTGTGTGTGTGTGTGTGTGTGTGTGTGTGTGTGTGTGTGTGTGTGTGTGTGTTTTTCACAGGAGTCTTTAAAGACGACCGTTGCAAAAACGGAGCTTTGGACCACTGTCTCCTGATAGTTGGTTACGGAACGAGTAATGGCGACGCGTACTGGATCGCAAAAAACAGGTATTTTAAGAATAAGAAAAACATATATCTTTTTATGTCTGGCATTCGTGAGGCAGGGATAACTTTAAGTGTCCCAGAAAATCTACTGCACGTTTGCACTGTAAAGGTACCACAAGCCAGATCCTACACTAACTACAACACGACCTGAGAGGCAGCTATTGGCGGAGTTGTCCATGTTCAGTGAATTTATTTGACAAAACGGAAAAGCGAAATCCCTCAAGTTTGTAAAAACAGAGGAAATCTGCTGCTGCCGAGCGAACTGAAGTCTGAGCGACGCTGGCGCAATGAGCTGGACACCTCGGACAAGGGAAGGAAGCGTCCAGCGTGCGGAATTAGGTCATGTTATGCAATAGCGTGGCGTTGGCGCTGGCTGCCTACGGAGAGCTAGAGGAAAGCCATGCCAGCCATAAATAGCCTTGCGCTTGTGAACGGCGCGCAACTTGTTACATATATATTGTTTATATCTCATCTTTTGAAATCTTACTAAAGTCACGAGAAACTTGTGTATGGTTGACACACAATATGGAACAGTACAAAAGTGTCTTCGAGTGTTAGTATGAATGCACACCAGTGAATAAATGAATCACTAAAATACACGAAGGGTTACACACACGTACGCACGCGCGCGCGCGCACACACACACACACACACACACACACACACACACATACCTGCGGTAAGGCCTGTGTAGTTGAAGAACCAAAGAACCACCACGGCTCATGTACGTTCTGATGTCGAACATCATTGTTATGGCTTAAGTTATGACTAAGGGCAATCGGCGCCAATTCTACCGTGTACTATTACACTACAGAATTAGTGGAGAATGTACCTTAACTTTGTATCCACAGTGTCCTTGCCATATCTCACAGTGTATGATAATCAAAATTTACACGAACGACGAGTAATCAACGTGTAGTAGTAGTAGTAGTAGTAGTAGTAGTAGTAGTAGTACGTTAAACAGTTCAAACGTACTCTTGGCGTGGTAGCATGTTCACTTCGGGCGCGAGCGGCTTCTGCTCTGCGCTACAGAAATCCTTTCCTTCCTCGTACAAAATTTTCCTCGTATGTGACTCCATAATGAACGCTCGATGATTTATTTGTTGAGCCAGATTTCCACTGTGGCTGTAGACTAGAAAGATTAGTCTTAAGTTATTAAATCTGAAGTTTTGTTAATTTTTGTTCTTATGTCATTTTTTATGTCATGTCTCTCGAACATTAGCAATTTCTCTTTTAGGAATTAATAAATTATTTTCACTTTAATTCATTTCAAGTACATTCAATATGCCTGAACCCACTTTCTTCAGCTGGGGACTAGACAAGGGCAGACGTGGTTACTGGCTGTTGTTCCGAGGTGCCAACACTTGCCGCGTGGCAGAGGATGTCAGCTTTCCGCTGGTGACGAGCCAAGCATCCCCAAGAAGCGCCGAGGGGACCGGAAGCGGCCCAAGAAGCGCCGGGGGGACCGGGGGCACCGGGGGCAGTGGGGCGAAGGGTGCTACACGGAGCCTTGCCATTGGTCCACGTGGCAAACCCCTGCTTGTTATTTGTCATGGTGTCTTCGCCTTCCTGATCACTTCGGTGATCACTCTGTACTAAGAAGCTGCTGAAAGAATTGTGTTTATATGCTTTTTGCTTTAATAACTGCTTTTTTTCACCTCACTTATTATCTACAGACGTTGTAGTGATAGTCAAGTCTTATTATATTGTCATTTTGTATTCCTTGCCCAGCGAAACCCTGATTATCGTAGTCGTTGATCACAATAATTCTTTTCTTTTTTTTATTATTCCGACTGCACGTGTGTGATCAGGAATGCCATGAGAATCGCAGGAATGCAACTGCAATAAGACTGATTAAAACACTTTTCGTAGAAATAGGGACGGTAGATCTTTAACAAAGTCTGATGCAAGGGAGATTAGCAGATTTGTTGTTGTTGACGTTGTTGTTCTTTCTTTCTTTCTTTCTTTCCTTGTTTAAATTTCTGCTTCTTTAGCTTTCGATAAATTCGTGGCCACTTGAGAGAATGCTGGAATAATTACAGAAAAATCACTAACCAAGGTAGTCTACCTTGTTTTGCTGTTTGCCTTAAGATAGTGTGGAATAGGAAAGAGTCGTTCAACCAAACGTTCTTAAAAATATATATTTTTATTAATGATGTTGCTAGTCGCCAGCCTCCTTCCGGCTGGGAACTAATTATTAAACCAGCAAACGCATTGAGCAGCTCAACTGTTGACCGTTATTCAACACATAGCGCATACTTCTTACCAAATTGTGATTAAAGACAGCACTAGTAAACAGTGGCAACCACACACACACACACACACACACACACACACACACACACACACACACACACACACAACAACAACAACAACAACAACAACAACAACGTTCTACGTTGTGTAGTTTAAATGTAGTGAGCATTTGAATGGTGCACAGTTACAGTGATTAAACACCAAACAAAGCGGATTTTTTTTTTCGGGCGGGGGGAGGGGGGGGGGGCCGGGACAGGGGGCTACATGTTAGTTTGCTTTGCAATGTACGTGTGTATATTAATCAAATTTTATCATGTTTGATCTCTCCTGTGGAGTAAGTGTCCGTATTGTACTAGTACTTGAGAAATCATGTGAAAAAGAGCACGACATCACAACGACATCGCAAAAACGTTCTTTCTTTCAGACAGAAAGAACAGAGATACAACATTTTTGGCCCAAAAAAAAAAAAAATCATCGTCATCGTGAGCAAGTACATGTATTGCTACTCTTTAGGGGAGAACTCGCTCCGTATGTCAACACCATCGACGACGAAACATTTTGACTCGGCATATCGGTGTTTCCGACTGCATGAACTCGTCGTTCAAGTACAAAACAACAGTAACCTGTACCTAGCAAGCACTCCTTACTCAAATTTCGGACAGTTTTAACCAACACTTATCAAAAGCCGTTCTCAAAAAGTTCAGTCGAAGCTGGCGCCTCACCGATATGTATGCTGTTTACTGATCTACCTGACCGTGGAAAGCCGGACGCCGCTGCTCAAGTTCGAGACGGCAGCAGACTTGACCTAACAAGCACTGCGTACTCAAACCAAAAGCCGTTTCAACGCTTCAAAACCCCAAACCTGTGACATAAAGCTGAACGGAATCGACTCGCTGCATTGTCTGCTATCGGCGCAGAGAATGGCAGCGGATTCGTTGTCTAGATAAAACTCCGGTTGAAAAGAAGCTTCTTGAATTGTTTGAATCAGGCATGCAGTTAAATAATGTAGCTGTTGGTGGAAGGACACTTTAATCGGTGTATATGTACTACAAATATAAAAATAAACACTCACAAAGCTTCATATTTCGTGAAGAATCGCGACAGGAAGACTCCCGCTCGAACGGGCCCTGATCGTGGAAAGCGTGAACAGACTGAGCTGTGCTTGATCGGTTTCCCATTCACCTCGCAAATTTACATTTCCTTGAAAGCGTTAGCATATTTGCTTGTGTCTTTAGTTGAAGTTTAGAACTTATGTTTTTGTTTGGATTTTAGTTCATGAGTGAATTGACACCGTCTTGCCAGCATGAAAAGACGCACTTTATTCTGTCGGTGTCGTGCTCTGCCGACGTACACACTCGTTCGTCTGCTATGTGCAACCGCTGTCGACTGTCAGTTTTTACTAGGATAAACGTTCAAAATATACCATAAATTGGCCCAAAAAAGGATGATAAAGCAGTTACACCCCATCAAGCTCGTATTTTGCTCGTATTTTCATCCGACGCAATCAACGCTGAGCGAAAGCTCAGGGTTGATTGCATCTTGGATCAAAATACTCGTCGGTATTCCACAGCTTGATCGGGAATAACAGCTAAAGACGTGATTTCATTTTTTGTGGTTGTTTCAGTGACAATATTTTCATCAGCACAGCGTCAGAGTGTCTGGAGGTTTTGTGAAAAATAAAGTACATGTACCATGTTTCAAAAACACTCTGTCTCTGTGTGTGTGTGTGTGTGTGTGTGTGTGTGTGTGTGTGTGTGTGTGTGTGTGTGTGTGTGTGTGTGTGAGGGAGGTTGGGGGATTAGATTTCCGTTAGGATACCACTGACAAACTATAACTCTGCATATTTCTCAGGAACAACAAGCAAGTGTAGGAAGACCCAAGCTTTAATTCCAGGTGTTTTGAAAAGTTTCCTTTTCGTTTCCCCACGAAAAAAAATAAATAAAAACAAATAAACAAACAAACAAACAACCGATGCCAGCGGCGTCTCCTTTGCAGCTGACACTTTCTTCTGTTGTAATTGTGTTACTTTCCGTGAATCTCTCTCTCTCTCCCTCTCTCTCTCTCTCTCTCTCGGGGAGCCGGGGTGGTCGAATGGTAGAGCGTTGGACTTCTAATGCTCGGGTGGCGAGTTCGATCCCGGCTGGGGCTAAATATTTGTGCTGGCTTTTTCATCGTTGCCCCGTCTTTGATATCACCCTTTGTGGTGGAAAAGGACGTTAAACCCCCAAACACCCCTACCCACCCTCCAAGCGCGCGTCTAAGGAGAGAGAGAGAGAGGGTCTCTTCTCCGATACCAGTAAGCAATCGTCTGTCGGTCAGGTCTGAGGGAAGTAACTCTGTCAAAAGGGAACGACTTTATTACAAGAATTCATTCACCCACGTAGAACCTCGCATACGCTAAAAAGTTTGTGACGTCAACCAGCTAGGCCTTTGACCTCACACAGGCTGATATTTCCCGAGAAACTCGGATGCCGAGCAGTGTAAGGCCGTAAGTTGAACTGGTGTGTACTGCGTCAGTTCATGACCGCCCTCAGGGGCGCCGGAAGATGTTGGGGGGGAGGGGGGGCAGAATCTCGGAGGGGGGAACGTTGCCCGAAGAAAGTGAAAAGCGGGGGGGGGGGGGCATCAAATGCTGCGTAGACAAAAAAAACCTTTGCGAACCAGGACGTTGCCCGAAAAAAATGAAAAGCGGGGGGGGGGGGGGGGAGGGGGGGGCAATCAGAGGAGCGGACAGCCTTCAGTCCGCAAAAACAGAAGTTCTCTGTTGGGTGGGATGAGGGAGAGAGCACTAAGAGGGTTAGGGGGAGAGGTAGGGGAAGGGGGGGGGGGGGGGCAAGACCACGGCTTGTGAGTGGTATCCTAACGGAAATCTAATCCCCCAACCTCCCTCACACACTCTTGCCCCCCCCCCCCCCTGCTTGGGTACAGGGGGGGCAGCTGCCCCCCCCCCCCCTGCCCCCCCGGTTCCGGCGCCCCTGCATGCGCATTTAGCGTTTGAAAGGGAAACACCACGACGGTTTTGGTTTTAAAGTCTCAATATGTACGGCATGCATGCATCAGCGTGTGGGAAACTTTTCACCAAATGCACAGAAACTAAGCATCAGAATCAGTCACTTGGGTCACAATATAGCATCTGAGACCACTGTGGTGACTCTGGCCGGCGTATATGTTGTTCTAGAAGTGTACCGCGTACTGAGCAGACGACGTTATTTGGTTGCGGACTGAGGACCAGCTAGACGGCGCTGATTGGTTGCTATTTTTGTCAGCTCTTTCGAGTCCCAGTCTATTTAAAAATGGACCGTAGGCTAAAACAAAACTGTCGTATTTCTCTAACATCAGAAACCACAAAGTCGCGAGCACGGTCGCAATGGTCATTTGAAGCATCCTTTTATCTGACAAACGGTCTTAATCAAACCTTCGAAATCGGCGTTAAGAACATAGAGGCTTTAGGAATAAGGAAAACGGTTCTTAATCTGCCCAATTTCCTTCCCGGCGGAAGCAAAACCAGCCGGCTGCTTAGAAAACCTTGGTGTTTATGTTGTGGCAGGCCGGGACACTTCGTGAGTGTCTTTCAGTTCTGTCTCTTTCCCTGAAGTAATCAATATGTTTTAGATGAAATGTTCACACTTCCAAGTCATACTTTACTTGAATGTTGTCTCATTCCAATTATTTTGGAGGGGAGCTGGGGTGGCCGAATGGTACAGCGTTGAACTTCTAATGCTCTCGTCGTGAGTCCGTATCCCGGCTGGGGCCAAATATTTGTGCTGGCTTTTTCATCGTTGCCCCGTCTTAAGACGTCATCACCCGTACGTGGTGGATAAAGACGTTAAACCCCCCCAAACACCCGTCCACCCTAGTTACATTTTGGTTGTAAGTCGTTTCATTTCCGGGAAATCAGCCAGGCGGATTAGTAGTTCAGCTAGTTGAGCGCTGGATTCGTGTTATCACACACACACACACACACACACACACACACACACACACACACACACACACACACACACACACACATTCACTTTGTCTAACTACATACGCACGCAAGAACGACACACATATCGTACATAACTATCAATGCAAACACATGAGAGAGAGAGAGAGAGAGAGGGTCTGAATGTGTTATACTGATGTGTTGTATCCGGAAGTGTATCAGGCTTCAGGCAACTGTATCTTTCGGGTAAAAATCGGATACTTGCAACTGAATACGGCTCAGAACGATCTGTGAGCATACAAGTCATAACAGATGATTACGGCATTTTTTTACCATAGATTATAATGGCCTTTTTTTACCATGGTTTATAATGGCCTTTTTTACCATGGTTTATAATGGCCTTTTTTTTTACCATAGATTATAATGGCCTTTTTTGACCATGGTTTATGATGGCCTTTTTTACCATGGTTTATAATGGCCTTTTTTACCATAGATTATAATGGCCTTTTTTTTACCATGGTTTATAATGGCCTTTTTTACCATGGTTTATAATGGCCTTTCTTACCATGGTTTATAACGGCCGTTCTTACCATGGCTTATAATGGCCTTTTTTCCAATGGTTTATACTGGCCTTTTGTTTACCATGGTTTATACTGGCCTTTTTTTTTACCATGATTTATTATGGACTTTTTTACCATGGTTTATAATGGCCTTTTTACCATGGTTTATAATAGCTTTTTTACCATGGTTTATAATAGCCTTTTGTTTACCATGGTTTATAATGACCTTTTGTTTACCATGGTTTATAATGGCCTTTTGTTTACCATGGTTTATGAAGGCCTTTTGTTTACCATGGTTTATAATAGTCTTTTGTTAACCATGGCTTATAATGGCCTTTTGTTTACCATGGTTTATAATGGCCTTTTGTTTACCATGGTTTATAATGACCTTTTGTTTACCATGGTTTATAATGGCCTTTGTTTACCATGGTTTATAATGACCTTTTGTTTACCATGCTTTATAATGACCTTTTGTTAGTTTACAATGATAGATTACCCATGATAGTTTACAATGCTACCAACGTTTGCAGACACAACTGTGGACGGACGTGAAAGTGCACATTTGCTCCTGAAGTATGCGTACTTGTGTAGATCGAAGAGAAGTGAGAGATGTCAGTCGGTTCTAGTAAGGCTTGCGGGACAAAACTGCTCTATTGTTGTGTACAAGCAGTCAGCAAGACCGCCATACGGCAGTGACCCTGTGTCAGTGTTTTACACACGGCCGCCGCGGGGTGTGCCAACGCATGCGCGAAGGGACAGTTCAGATATCAGCGCTCACAATACTGATAATACGAACTACGAACGACGATTTTTAGAGCGCCCATTCGGGAGAGCTCTAGGCGCTTCACACACACACACACACACACACACACACACACACACACACACACACCGTGACAATTTTAAACACCGTCACACACACACCAAAAACAAAACTACAATACGTCAGTACAACTCCCCCTCCCCCCCCCCTTTCACGCACACACAGGCTTGGGACAGACTATTCAAACAGTTCAAGGTCTTTCGCTATCAAACGTCAGTTTCTCGAAAATGACAGCCCCACGTGAGAGGAAAAAGGTCTGAACGCATTCTTGGCGGCCAGACCGGCGGTTTCCTAAATCACTCAGTATATAGCAGGATACAAAATTTACTTCCCGGGGAAAGCAAACCAGCCGGCTGTTTAGCGAACCTTGGTGTTTATGGTGTGGGACTGAGGGACGCAAGGTAAGTGTCTATATTTGACTCTCTTTAGTTGTAATCATTACCTTGGTGTTTACGTTGTGGCACCGACGGAGGGACGTGGGGAAGGGGCATTACGTTTCTGAAAACCTTTGTGTTTTATGGTGTGGAAGTAAGGGACGCTGGGAAGGTGTCTATACTTGTCTCACTTCACTTGTATAGATTGTGTCCATCTTAGGCACAGTCGATCGGCCTCCTCGTTTAAAAACAGCCTCTTCAAATATGTTAGCCAACAATAACAAATAATGATAAAAAGTAGGTACCATACGTTTTCATATATATACAGAAATACTAGTTCATGCACGCGGTAAAAGAGAGAGAGAGAGGAGGGGGGGGAGAGAGAGAGAGAGTGTGTGTGTGTGTGTGTGTGTGTGTGTGTGTGTGTGTGTGTGTGTGTGTGTGTGTGTGTGTGTTCCATTAAGTTTTAGCAAAAACAGGTTTTCATTTCCGTAGCCGGAATTTTAGATTAAGGTTATCTAATTTCGATTATATCGGGGAGCCGGGGTGGTCGAATGGTAGAGCGTTGGACTTCTAATGCTCGGGTCGTGAGTTCGTATCCCGGCTGGTGCCAAATATTTGTGCTGGCTTTTTCATCCTTGCCCCGTCTTTGATATCACCCTATGTGGTGGAAAAGGACGTTAAACCCCTAAACACCCACCCACCCTCCGATTATATCATTATTACAGTCTGGTCGTTTGGTAGTGTAATCAGGGGAGGCGGATTAGTGGTTGAACTAACTGCATGGTATTGGATTCAAGATTACTCACACACAAGCACACGCACGCATCCACACTCAAACTCCCCCCCCCCCCACACACACACCCCCTCTCTCTCTCTCTCTCACACACACACACACACACACACACACGCACGCACGCACGCACACACACACACACACACACACACACACACACACACACACACACACAGACAGAGAGAGAGAGAGGATTTCAGTGAAGGTGTTACTCTAATGTGTTGTATGCGGAACTGCTTCACACACTCTTCCGGGGAAAACCGGTTGCTTTCAGTTTCATCTGTTCCTCCGCCACGGAAGAAATTAATTTTCAAGTTCCATTGTTTTCGCAACAGTACAATCATAAAACCAAAGAAACAGTTCTGAAATGGATAAACTTTAAACCTAACCACGGTCCATGAACCATTTCTGTGGCAAAGAACTCAGTTGAGAGGCAAAAAACAAACAAACAAACAAACAAACACAAAGCCAGCGCATTGTCCAATATTAATTTTGTTTACGAAATATCGGGCACAATTTAATATTTACTTTCCCGCCTGGCGTCAGTAAAAGCGATCATGAAATAATAAATAATAATAATAATGAGTATTGTATAGGCGCTTTACCCAATTGCATGAATCGGCTCAAAGCGCCGCGAACTGAACCCAACACGCACGCTCACGTGAATCACACGCATTCTCTCATACATTGGATATAAACACATTACAATCACGTGGTGCGAAGGGTCAGCTCAGCTTTTGAAATTTCGGAATTTAGAATTACATTTATTTTTTCAAATTTGGTGGGCTGATCATTTCCAAAGCAGAGGGGGAGGAAGCCAGAGTACCCGGAGAGAACCCCCGACGATCGGTCCGAATGAACGGTGCCACGTACGAGAAGGAAAAATTAATTATCTGTCCCGAGTGGGACTCGAACCCCCGACCTCTCGCACTGGTGACAAGTCTCTTAACCACTAGACCATCGACCGAAATGACAGCCCCTAAAGGTCAGAGGACATGTATAGATAGATGCTTTCTGGCTGTCCAGGTCAAAGTGATCCTTCATATAAATACTTCCGTACTTCAACGCTGGAGAAGCCTCACACGTGACCATGATTCACACTGTCATGCTGACAGGAATTCCGGTGTAGGACACAAAGGGGACCCAGTTCTCGTCACAACAACAACTTGACACACACAAAAAAGGTCGATAGAACAATGAACAATGATATCCACCCACACCTCTCTCTCTCTCTCTCTCTCTCTCTCTCTCTCTCTCTCGCTGTGGAATTCGTTGCCACGTAATATCACAGCAAGGGCAACGCTCGCAGGTTTTAAGGAGGATCTCCTCAAGTATTTGCTATCCTCACTGTGAACACTTGTTACCTAACCTTCTAGCTCCATGACCAGTGCGTGTACATTCGCACAATTTAGCCCACTTCGTCTAGGTCTTAGTCTATTGCTAAGGCTACTGTTGGAGATTTTTGTTTTATCATTGATTGTGTACATAATAGCTTGGTTGCCTGCGTATCCCTTAGCCCTGTCCTATCCTTTAGTTCGTTTGTGTGTGTACTTGTTGCTGTTGTTGTTACTTTTCGTTTGCTTTTCCGTGTGCTTAATACTCTTGTGATTTTGTACTACCATTATGTCGTATGTAGTTTAGTGTTCAACGGCAAATTCGAAAAATGGTTATTGTAACCAACATCTTATACCGTTGTTAAATAAAGCATCAAAGTCAAAGTCTCTCTCTCTCTCTCTCTCTCTGAGACAGTATGTTAACATAGCAATAACACAGTTTAATCTAACCACCGCGGCGCTTTGAGCCAGTTCAAGAAATTCAGAAAAAGCGCCCACACAATACACGTTATAATTATTATCGTTAGTAGTAGTAGTAGTAGTAGAAAATTGTACTTATCTAGCGCTTATTCTCGCAGCAAAGCAACTCATAGCGCTACACACAGACACACACAGACACACACACACACACACACACGCGCACTCACGCTCGCTTACACACGCACACACACACACACACACACACACACACACACACACACACACACACACACACACATGCACACCCCGGCCTGCAGTGATGCAAATACACATAACAGAGGTACTGAAACAATGGCAGACTGACGGAAGAGGTGGGTTTTCAGGGACAGAGTCAGAACTGGGACATTTATTATTATTATTATTATTATTATTATTATCTGCCTCAACAGGTGTAATCATGAACAGACTGGCGCTTCTCACATTGGCATGTGCTGCAACTGCCGTCGCCGAGCACCCTACAGTGGACGAACTACTGCATGGTGACGTCATCACCGACTATTCGCCCTACGAAAAGACATGGGCTGATTTCAAAACAAAGTTTGGTGAGGAACAGATGGAAGTGCTCCCTGTCGTCTAAATCGTGCATGCCCCACCCTAAATCATGCATAACCCTCCCTAAATCATACATACCCCACCCTAAATCATACATACCCCTCCCTAAATCATACATACCCCTCCCTAAATCATACCCCTCCCAAAATCATACATATCCCTCCCTAAATCATACATACCCCTCCCTAAATCATACATACCCTTCCCCAAATCATAGATACCCCTCTGTAAATCATACATACCCCTCCCTAAATCATACATACCCTTCCCCAAATCATACATACCCCTCCTTAAATCATACATACCCCTCCCTAAATCATGCATACCCCTCCCTAAATCATGCATAACCCTCCCCAAATCATACATACCCCTCCCTAAATCATACATACCCCTCCCTAAATCATACATACCCTTCCCCAAATCATAGATACCCCTCTGTAAATCATACATACCCCTCCCTAAATCATACATACCCCACCCTAAATCATACATACCCCTCCTTAAATCATACATACCCCTCCCTAAATCATGCAAACCCCTCCCTAAATCATGCATAACCCTCCCCAAATCATACATACCCCTCCCTAAATCATAGATACCAATCCCTAAATCGTACATACCCAGGGCTCCCTAAAAGCTACAGTTTCGAGCGCAAAAGCGGAAAAATATGGGGCACGTTCACTACGCGCGAGTGGCTGTAGTAGCCGCCGATCTGCAGCAGTTGACAGTTAACGCCTGCGAGCGTGAAACAGAACCAAAAACACAACCGAACTGAACGCGGCCAGGGCAAGGGAGAACACTCACTCGATCACAACAACACCCTCTAGGGCACAGAGTCTTTCAGTGGAAAGTACCTCTGTGCACGGTGGGGAAATGGCGCTCACTGCGCTACCGTGACGGGCCTAAATTGTCATAATACCCCTCCCTAAATCATACATACCCTTCCCCAAATCATACATACCCCTCCCTAAATCATGCATAGCCCTCTCCAAATCATACATACCCCTCCATAAATCATAGATACCCGTCCCTAAATCATACATACCCTTCCCCCAATCATATATACCTCTCCCTAAATCATACATACCCCTCCCTAAATCATACATAGCACTCTCCAAATCATAGATACCCCTCCGTAAATCATACATACCCCTCCCTAAATCATACATACCCTTCCCCAAATCATACATACCCTTCCCTAAATCATACATACCCCTCCCTAAATCATACATACCCCTCCCTAAATCATACATACCCTTCCCCAAATCATACATACCCCTCCCTAAATCATACATACCCTTCCCCAAATCATACATACCCCTCCCTAAATCATACACACCCCTCCCT
>JACVVK020000621.1:142500-180000 GCA_018292915.2 Batillaria attramentaria
GCGCACTAGCGGCCCCGCGCACTAACGGCCCCGCGCACTAACGGACCCGCGCACTAGCGGACCCGCGCACTAGCGGACCCGCGCACTAGCGGCCCAGCCCCATAATCATGTGGTCGGAGCTGTTCAAAGAAAAATAACAAAAGCACCCAGGAAAATTTCAGTGTATTCCCGCCGATCCTGTTTGCGGCAGAAGATATGGTTACATTGCAATGCATTTTTTTAATTGGTATTGTGATTTTGCCCGTTGGTTGGGCTTTTAAAATTGTTAACTCACTCTCTGCTGGGCGATTTTTTTCATTGTGATCCTCCAAGTACTGGCCCTTTGTATGGGTTAATAAATAATATAAAAAAAATCAGAGAAAAATAGCAACGCAACGCACTGAACTGAAATTTTCAAACAATGTTATCAACATATGATTGCAATACTGTGCATAAAGCACGTAGCACTTGGAATTTGCTAGTGAAGACAGACAGGTAAAATACCCCCCTTTTCTACTACCGAAGTAGAACACAGTCCACTCAATGTCCAATCACACATCATACACAGACTGTTTGACACTCACTCCGAACTTGTCACTACGATCCCGGTGCTGGCTTGCGAAACGCTTGACTACTGATCACCACGTTCCCGGTGCTGGCTTGCAAAACCCTTGTCTACTGATCACCGCGGTCCCGATGCTGGCTTGCGAAGCGCTTGTGTACTGATCACCAAGATCCCGGTGCTGGCTTGCGAAGAGTTTGACTACTGATCACCACGATCCCGGGGTTGGCATGTGAAACGCGTGCATGCCTAATGATCACCGCGATCCCGGTGCTGGCTTGCGAAACGCTTGCATACTGATCACCGCGATCTCGGTGCTGGCTTGCGAAACGCTTGACTACTGATCACCACGATCCCGGTGCTGGCTTGCAAAGCGCTTGTCTACTGATCACCGTGATCCCGGTGCTGGCTTGCGAAGCGCTTGACTACTGATCACCACGATCTCGGTGCTGGCTTGCAAAGCGCTTGTCTACTGATCACCGCGATCCCGGTGCTGGTTTGCGAAACGCTTGACTACTGATCACCAAGATCCCGGTGCTGGCTTGCGAAGCAGTTTGCCTAATTGATCACCGCGATACCGGTTGTTTTGTGCTAAAACCCGCTAAAGGGGAAAACCAGGATTGCGGTGATCAGTACGCAAGCGCTCCGCTTTCCGGGATCGCGGTAATTAGAAGACAGTGAGTTAACCTGAGGGTACTGTTCTACAGACGGGTGTCATTGAGAGCCGACTTCGAATACAGACCCAGGGTAAAGACAAAGACACGCTGTCCGAACAGCAGCTTGTGGACTGTTTTGCTAAAAGCTGCGGTGGCCAGAACAGAGAGGATGTATTCGACTACATCAGGAGAGCAGGTGGGATCCAGTCGGATACATCATATCCATACACATCAGGATCCTCAGGAGTAGTGAGTAATTGGAGATGAGGTTTTAGTTAGTTAGTTAGTTAGTTTGTTTGTTAGTTAATTTATTTGTTTGTTTGTTAGTTAGTTAGTCAGCCAGCCAGTCAGTCAGTCAGTCAGTCAGTCAGTCAGTCACTCAGTCAGTCAGTTTGTTTGTTTGTTTGTTTGTTTGTTTGTTTGTTTGTAAGGATTTCAAGGCGGATGAGTTTTCATTTCGAAGGTAAGTCCTAGTCCACAAGGTGAAGTTAATTACAATGCCAACCTCACCCCTCCCCCCCCCCCCTCATCCCCCCCCCCTCATCCCCCCCCCCCCCCCGGCGACTCCATTTAAATATGAACCTTAGGGTGTGCTGAACACATCAGACCATTGTTCCCATAAATCCGTTGGGTTGCACCAGGGACCTACATGGAAGGTCTGTGCTGGTCCCTGGTTGCACCAACAGTTACATCCCCTTACGTGAGGGTACCCTCCGCGCGCACTGACCACACAGTCTATAATGCATTGACAAACAGTGATTTCAGTCACTCAGAAATGTCTTTTTTTCACAATATGAGTAAGACCATCTATGACTGTGTTTATGAAACATCTCTTGTCTGAAGTAGAACAAACAGAACCAAAATATAGCCGCATTCTGCTTCACAGTGTAGATTTATCAGCACACCCTTATGTTAATTTTTAAACTGGTCTAATAGAGTCGCCGGGGGGATGCACGTTAACAAACTTTATTATTATCAATATCATCATCTGAGGCCAGTAGAGTAAAAGACGACTCCACTCCTGTGGATATAAATGCGCAAGCCCCCTTAATTCAGCCAATCGCGTGCCGCAGCATAATGAGCGCAACACATGGCATGGTCTGGCAAACTTTCTTTTGCCACACGCTACAACGAGGGAAGCATAATTCGATATGACTGAAACGTGGAAAGAAAGCAGTAAGTCCATTGATGTCAGAACACATACAGACTGACTCTGTCCTAAATTATGTTGACAGTATAAAGATTTATAGACGAATTTTCCATATCATCATCATCATCATCATCATCATCTTTAATATTATTATCATTGTTATTAATTATTATTTTCGACGGGTGACATTGTATTATTCATGTTAGATAAATGCATGAAGATGACGTATTTGTTCTCAGGTTGTTTCCTTTAGTTTTACTGATGTTTATTTCTCTTTTCAATATAAAGGCAGGCACATGCAAATTTAACAAGAACAGAGTGGTTGCACGTGTCACTGGTTGCCGGTACATTGCGCGTGGCGATGAGACAGCGATGAAGTCTGCTGTATACTTCAACGGACCGGTGACGGTAGGAATCTACGTTGGTAAAGGCTTCTATGACTACAAAGGAGGTAAGGCTGAGGCAGTAGCAGCGATAAAATCAAAACAATGCCTATGGGTTGTGGACTATCAAAATTTCAGTCTGACAAGGGGATTTGGTCTAGTGGTTAAGGTATCCCGACTTCGGATCCTGAGCCGCCTGGTTCGAATCCTTGATGGACAGGAATTTGGGCGACGCACGCGCACCCACTCACAAACACGATTGTAGCATGATATTACAGTAGCTAAGCTATATTCCCCATGCCATACACATATATAATACCAGTCCATATACATGTACCAGCAGTTCATGGGTGTTATACATTATGCAAAGGTAGGGGGAAAATAAACTAGGATACGATACTGATAAGCATCAGACACGTGAATCAAAAGATTATAAAGGAATGTCAGAAAGAAAGAAAGAAAAATCGTCACAGTCACCATTTTTTTTTTTTTTTTTTTTTTGGACAAATCCCAGACCGATTTTAAAGACAGAAATAGAAATCAGGTGAATTAGCTGAGGAAAAAACTTACTGCTTTAGTTTGGGGTGGGTTTTGTATCTGCCCCCAGACCAGGAAGCGCGTTTAGTATGGATACGCAAGTTTAAATCTAAACGGGCCTATAGGAATTGGATATTTACTATAGTTAAATCCTCGCTCAGACCTACACGCTTGTATCCGAGCTAAACGCTCTTCGTGAATACCAGACCAGATTGACAACAGTTCGCTTCCTCACAGCTTGAAGGTGGGTGGAGGTTTGGGGGTTTAACGTCCTTTTCCACCACATACGGGTGATATCAAAGACGGGGCAACGATGAAAAAGCCAGCAGAAATAATTATTTGGCCCCAGCTGGGATACGAACTCACGACCCGAGCATTGGAAGTCCAACGCTCTTACCATTCGGCCACCCCGGCTCCCTCTCACAGCTCGAACCTTTTAGAAACCAGTACCCTTGTAGCCACCAGTTCTTTTCTCGTCCTCAGGAGTCCTCACCGACCCCAACTGTAAGAACACTTCACGTGGAAGACACTGTCTCCTGGTCGTTGGTTACGGGACACGAGGTGGTATTCCATACTGGATCGCAAAAAACAGGTACATGTATTCTACATTAGGCATTTGAGGGTGGGTGGGCGTTTGGACGTTTAACGTCTTTTTTCCACCACGTACGAGTGGTATCACAGACGGGGCAACGAGAAAAAGGCCAGCAGAAATATTTGGCCCCAGCTGGGATTCGAACCTACGACACGAACATTGACAGTCCAACACCCTACCATTCGCGGCTATCTCGGCTCCCCCTAGACATTTGAAATGTCATTTTGGAGGAATATAAACGTAACATTACAGGTGTTTTCCAGATTAACCAGATTTGTTAATTTTGACCTAGTCTCGTTACCACCGAGAGGGTCGGTGGGTGATTGGGGTTTAACGTCCTTTTCCACCACATACCGGTGATATCGAAGACAGGGACACGATGAAAAAGCCAGCACAAATATTTGGCCCCAGCCGGGATACGAACTCACCACTGACCCGAGCATTAGAAGTCCAACGCTCTACCATTACCACCGAGAGTTAAAATGGAACGTAGAAACAAGACGTTGCTAACTGGGCTTACCCCCAACAAGGTAAGATGAATATTAACTGTGACCTTTCCAAAACGTAACTGAACCATATCATTATCAATGCACTTGTGACGATGATGGTGAGAACATTGGCGATATAATCATTACAGTAAAGTATTAACTGTGACCTTTCCAAAACGTAACTGAACCATATCATCATCAATGCACTTGTGACGATGATGATGAGAACATAGGCGATATAATCATTACGGTAAAGTATTTATAAAGAGAGATTTTAGACTCGTACTGTACAAAAACAAATAATCATGCCTTATGAGTTTTTGAGCCCACCAGTATAATCATTGTACTTTTACAGCTGGGGCACTGAAAAGGCCGAGAGCGGTTACTGGCTCATGCGCCGTGGTGCCAACACTTGCGGCATGGCTGAGGTTGTCAACTTTCCTCTGGTGAACTCGGACAGCCAGGGAAGTTCGGGGGGCACTGGCGGCACGGGGGGCACCGGGGACACGGAGAGTACAAGGAGCTTTGCCACTGCTTCAAGTGGCAAACTCCTGCTTGTAGTTTGTCATTGTATCTTCGCCGTCCTGATCACTTCGTTGACCGTTCTGTACTAGTACATTGACCTTTTGTGATCGGTTGCACAATGATCAATGAAGATCATGCGGCCGAATAGCGCTTGCTTCCCCTCACCTTTGGTCTTTTTCACCTTTTAATTTGTGTCTACTCATTCTCTTTTAACTCTTGTCTACCCAGGCTGTTTTAACTGTTGTCTATCCAGGCAGTTTTCGCTCGTGTATATCCAGGCTGTTTTCACTTTTTCTACCCAGGCTGTTTTCACTTTTGTCTACCCAGGCTATAAATTTTTAACTGTCTATCCAGGCTGTTGTAACTGTTGTCTATCCAGGCTGTTTTCACTTTTGTCAATCCAGGCTGTTGTAACTTGTGTCTACCAAGGCTGTTTGAACTTTTGTCTATCATAGCCACGAATTAGTCTGTTGCTTGGGCGCCGTTAAGCCCTAAATAACTAACTTACTTTTGTCGATCCAGACTGTTTTCACTTTTGTCTACCCAGGCTGCTTCCACTTTTGTCTACCCATGCTGTTTTAACTCTTGTGTATCCAGGCTGTTTCCACTTTTGTCTACTCATGCTGTTTTAGCTCTGTCTATCCAGGCTGTTTTCACTTTTGTTACCCATGTTGTTCTCACTTGTGTCTACCCAGGCTGTATTAAGCTTTATCTGCCAGGCTGTTTTCACTTTTGTCTACCAAAACTGTTTTAAACGTTTTCGACCCAGACTTTATAAACCTTGTCTACCAAGTCTATTTTAACCTTTGTCCACACAGGATAACATTGAATGTTACTGAAACTGCGTATTATTTTTGCAGAGGAGATTTTGAATAAAAGACTCGTCTCTTTCAAGTTAGGTTGAATGTGTTTTATCAGTGATGTTGGTGAGTGAGATGTGACCGTCAGTTTTGTGGTATTATATTAAGAGTTGCTTGATTGTATTGATGTACACGTATATTGTAGTGTTTGTGCATTCTCCTTTGTGTCGTGCTGTTTTCAAAGCCCCGAGTTTTCAGAAAGGGAAACACACACACACACACACACACACACACACACACACACACACACACACACACACACACACACAGAGAGAGAGAGAGAGAGAGAGAGAGAGAGAGAGAGAGTTTTTAGGGCTTAAAGCCGCGCAAGCCACAAAGACTAATTCGCGGCTGAGTGTGCCTGCACTACATGAAAAAAAAAAAAAAAAAAAAATATAACGTTGGACAAAGGGTGCAAACTGGTGTACGGGGCAATATACACTTAGGACATGCAGGAGACGCTGCACCTTCATGATAGTTTGAGAGAGACAGACAGACAGACAGACAGACAAGGTCTCGGGATTACTGAGCCGCCTATTTCTCTCTCTCTCTCTCTCTCTCTCTCTCTCTGTTGAAATATTGTAAATTGTCACCGTTCTTTCAAACAAAGATGATGACGGCCTTTTGTGTGATGTGTTCCTTGATGATTGTGTGGTTGGCCAAATTTCACAAAACTCACGCAAGGGTGGGCCGATAAGACAGTAAGGTGACTGGTGATCGATGTCTGATCAGTCCAGCTCAATACTGGTCTCTTGAGAGTAGGTATGATTGCAAGGTTTGATGTAGACCACATCTGCTGAGGACGTTAGGTTGAAAACAACCCTGCACCCGACATCCATGCACTCCTGATAATACCACCACCACCACCACCACCACCAACAACAACAACAGCAGCAATAATAATAATAATGAGTATTATCTAGGCGCTTTACCCAATTTCATGAATCGGCTCGAAGCGCCGCGACCTGAACCCAACACGCACGCTCACGTGAATCACACGCATTCTCTCAAACACTGGACATAAACACATTACAATCACGTGGTGCGAAGGGTCATCTCAGCTATTTAATTTCAGAATTTAAAATTGCATTTATTTATGTCCCTTGCCGCAACAAGCACGCATTTTTCGTGGCAGAGCACACGGCTGCCACGAAACATGCATGCTGTGGGTCTGTGTATGCACGGGGGACAACTCATGCCGGTAATAATCTCTAAACGGGCTGAAAACGTACTGTGCTGGTGAATGCGACAGTTTTCACCGCTTCTGTGCGCATTGTGAAATAACACGGGGACCTTAAAGTTGTTCGCAGCTGTCCACTTTCCTTGTCACCGAGTATTTTTAATTTTTTCCTTCATACGTATCAGTTAGCTCAGCTCGGTCTCGCTGGGGCCAAATATTTGTGCTGGCCTTTTTTCTCGTTGCCCCGTCTTTGATATCACCCTTATGTGGTGGAAAAGGACGTTAAACTCCCAAACACCCACCCACCCACTCGGTCAGCCCGACTTGGCCGTCGTCGCAGGGGCCTAGAGTTATCGAGGGACCCGGAACTGGGTTGAGTACATTGTACTTGAATCTTTAGCGCGGTGAACCGGAATTGTTCAGGCCCAGCAAAGTGCTGACGTAGCGGCGGAGCTGTGAGTCCGGCTAATTGTTTGAAAATACCGGATAAAAGTTTCCTATTGTCCGTCCCCAACATTTCTCGTGATGAAACGCATATATACGCTCTCACACAAAATAAACTTTGTCACACAATTCACTTTCCGTTCCTGCTTCTTCGTTTTTCAGTCTCGGGGAGCCGGGATAACCCAATGGTAGAGCGCTGGACTCTCAAAGCTCGAGTCGTGAGTTCGAATCCCGGCTGGGACCAAATATTTGTGCTGGCCTTTTTTCTCGTTACCCCGTCTTTGATATCGCCCATACGTGGTGGAAAAGGACGTTGAACTCCCAAGCACACACACACACACACACACACACACACACACTTTGTGGCCGATTCTGATCAGCTGGGTGGGTGGGTGGGTGGGGGTTTAACGTCCTTTTCCACCACATAGTGATATCAAAGACGGGGCAACGATGAAAAAGCCAGCACAAATATTTGGCCCCAGCCGGGATCGAACTCACGACCCGAGCATTGGAAGTCCAACGCTCTACCATTCGGCCACCCCGGCTCCCCTCTGGTCAGCTGCGCTATTCGCATCTTGAGCTGCAGGGTCCGATTCAGGAGGCCAGTGTTTTAGGCTTCCTTGAATTCATTGTGTTCTTAAAGTTATGTTCGTGCTTCAGAGGAGGGAACATTTGTTTTGGGGGAAAATGTTTAGAATTAGACCAAAATCGGTGTAGTTTTGTCAGATTTTAAGTGCCTCAGAGGAGGAAACACACCTCTTTTTTTTTTCTTTTTTTTTTTTTTTGGGGGGGGGGGGGATTTTTAGCCAAAGGTGGAAATGCATCGAAAGGTGAAAGATTTTAAACCCTGAAGACTTTCCAAGTTTTCAGCACAGTTTTCAGCCACGGCGGTTGGGTACTGTGATTGCGTTGTCCAACCTATTTGATAAGATAAATTTATTCGCTTCTTAATTACAAAGAAGAATTTGACTCAGATAAAGGCCTCAGCGACAGGCACATGAACTGGCTAGGTGTGGCGTAGACAGTGAAATGTAGCAACCGTTTAATTTCACCTTACTTGGTAAAATCGGTAAGTCTCACCTGCCATACCGGCCCCCGTAGTGTAGTGGTTAGCACTTCGGACCATGGACCGAGAGACCCGGGTTCGAGTCCCAGCCGAGACAAGCGGGATTTTTCCTACCTAGGTCGGCTCCTACCCAGAGCGGGTGTGCTATGGGCCCGATGGGGAGGCTGTTGCCACACAGCTGAGATTCACCCACTTCACGGGTGCGACTTTGGGGGTGCTTCCCTTAGTATGACACGTCGTATGATGTGGATGATTACACGGCCGGCACCGCAAGTGCCGTAGTTCCCGGGCCTGGTTAATATTTATGACAGGAAGCGTGGAATGCGGCCCTGTCCCGCAGTCCCAAACCACATGGACCTCCATAGCATCATCTTACCATCATCCTCATCTCCATCATCATGCATAATAAAAATTGTCCCGGCTTCCGAGTCCTCCGTGGTTCCACCCATTAAATGGGAGGAACACCACTGGAGCTGGCAAAGAGTTGGGACAGCAAAAAAAAAAAAAAAAAAAAAAGGTCTCACCTGCCATGCGCTTCTTGTGTGTCCCGTGACTGATCCTCTAAAATACTTTGTCTCTTTGACCATTTTCACATTCAAATTCAAATTCAGATCTGTATTGTTTAGGCCATCGGCCCGTCACAATGCAGGTGATTTTACGTACATTTACCGTGAAGTTACTGTTACATACTAAATGTCATTATTATTTGAAAACGCAATACAAGGTACACAAAAAGGGTTACAAACACTGAAAGAAATCTGGGAAGGAGGCTGGGCGTCCCAGCAGCAGGGGAAATGGTGCATGGTCTATGAACAGACCACCATCTTCAGACTACGAACTGGACACTGCAGGCTGCGTGCCCACCTGTGCCGCCTTGGGCTGTCACACTCACCAGACTGTCCGTGCGGAACAGCCCCTCAAACCCCGGAACACATTCTGCAGTCCTGCCCCCTTTTCAAAGAAGCAAGGACACAACACTGGCCGAACGGAGCCACACTGGCAGAGAAACTCTGGGGCAGCAAAACATACTTCTTGAAGACCACTGCTTATATAAAAACCACAAACCTAATCATCTGAGGCGGAGTCCAGAACAGGGAACGCAGAAGAAGAAGAAGAAAGGTGCATGGTCTTCGCTTCCGACTGGGAAGGAATTATTTGTCTGGGAAGGAATTATTTGTCTGGGATGGGGTTTACGAAGAAGCGTGTAATTATAAATGCGCGTTAGCTAATCGCGTCATGTGGCGTAAGGGGGGGGGGGAGGGGGAAGGAGGCTGGGCGTCCCAGCAGCAGGGGAAATGGTGCATGGTCTTCGCTTCCGACTGGGAAGGAATTATTTGTCTGGGATGGGGTTTACGAAGAAGCGTGTAATTATAAATTTTAATGCGCATACAAGATAATCGCGCTTTGTCATGTGGCGTAAGCAAATCTGCACATTCCGTATTCATTTGGCTTGCAGTGGCTCCTACTGGTATGCAGTGGGGTTTTTTTAACAAGTCTTATTATATAGAGGGCCTGGGTGGTCAGGTTTGGGCTTAGTCTTATAATAATAATAATAATAATCGCTCTAACCTATTGGTTAATAACAGTTCTAAGCGCTGAAAAAAAAGAAAAAACATACAAAAATATTATATTATATGTCAGAAATATTATATGTCAAACTTGCAATGTCCTGCCTTAAAAAATGAAATAAAGCCGGAAAAAATTCAAACGAGCAGTACAGCTCCAGGGACATTAGATATCTTGCTGCATTTATCTAACATCAATGAATCTGTATTAAATGGAAACAGTCTACTGGTTTGATTAATACAGGTGATACCCTGTATTGCAAAATGTCAATGGCTTCCAACGGGTTGTACTTGGCATGAGTCCAAAACTTCCCGAAATGAGGATTTTCATCGCGTTCAGACTTCAGTCTCAAATAACCTTAGACTGTGGGACTGTTGCAGTTTTAAAATCTCAACGCGAGCGTCCAGCATACAACCGATTTGAAGAAAAGTGTTTGCAGAGTGCGTGCGTTCTATCCCGCAATGTAGTTCCGGCGAAACACGATTTCCTTCCTGCTCATAAACATGTGGGTGAACAACGTCACTTTAAGGTTTCTGAAAAAAACGGGGATTTCCGAAGAGAAGGCATAGAATGTATGGTTACAGAAACATGACAAAATGGCAGTTTTTCCTGCAGTTTTCTGCATAAAATAGCACTTTTCTGCAGGGGAAAAAAGGGGGTTTCTGAAGAAAATTCGACAAAAACGAAAATGACAAAACAAAATCTGCTATTTTGTCATGTTTCCCCGACCCCAGATGGTCAACCCCCGTGATATTGAGTGATATCACATGCTGATTTTCCGGATCCTGCTACTGACTGGTGAACTGGCGTGCACCATGTAAATGAAAGTTCACGCATGCGCAGGGAGGGCATCAAACACACGCCCACTACTCTGAGTCTCGTATTTAACATCGATTACACGAACTGCTGATTATTCTGGCGAATTCCTTTCCCAAGTGATCAACGATACCCCAAACTGCCGGCTCGTTACAGAACCTTGGTGTTTGTGGTTATAACAAGGACGCCAGGTAAGTATATACATACGAAACCTGTATTTTTCATTGTCCACAGGCTTCCACCATTTTGCTTATTCTATTTTTGACGTTTTTAATACAATTCACAATACAGTTACAGTAAGACATATAGTCAGACGGATATACAGACAAAACATAAAGTACAAATACGTGTAATACATCCATCCATACATACACACATACATATACATACATACATACATACATACATACATACATACATACACCGGGCTAGGGAACTGCTGAGAAAAACAGAGACTGAAGCCTAGGCCGGAGTGCAAAGGCAGCGTCCTGCTGGGGGAACATGGGGGCAATGCCCCACTTAAAAAAAAAAAACCAACCCCCCCAAAAAATGTTTTAACATATTTAAAGGCATTTAGCAGCCTCTCCTGGTGCCCCAAAATAAAATACTGCCTTGACATGCAAGTCTTCAAAAATGAAGTTAGACTGTCCCATCTGCATTACATGGATGATACATTTCTGTGTGTGCAACCCTTTTCCTTCTGTGGCTGAAGCTTAAATTTGGGGGTGGGGTCGGTGGGGGGGGGGAGGGGGGGGGGTTGGGTTTAAAGGATAGGAAATTTGGCTTAAACTTGCCAATTAACTGAAAATTCCCCAGCTTTACACATACATACAGTCTTCCCCTTTCTCGTCCCTACTGCCATTCGATGTCTCCGTTTTTGAGAGTAGTAATTTGTCTCATTTACCTAGATGCACAAACCACAATTACCATTCTGAGGTTCCACTCTTCTTTTGTCATGAGCTTTAATGTCTTAGTCAAAGTGTAGACATGCTTTTAGCCTCATACTGGTTTCTAAGGAAAACTTCTAAAACAGTCTTGTCTCAAGTTTGTTCTCGTCTTTTTGGAAAATGTGGTCTGGGTGGTAACTGTCTAAGAATTACTGTGATGTTGCCAAAAACCACCTTTCAGTAAAACCAATAAAAAAAACACTGGAAAGAGCATTTCTTCTGCTTTCTGTCGATACCAATACATGTTGAGATCAGTACATGTTGATTCCAATACATGTTGATACCAATGCATGTTGATACCAATACATGTCGATACCAATACACGTTGATACCAATATATGTTATTACCAATACATGTTGATACCAATACATGTTGATACCAATACATGTTGATGCCAATACATGTCGATACCAATACATGTTGATACCAATACATGTCGATACCAATATATGTTAGACCAATATCTCAAAAATAACCAGAAGGTGGCTGACTCATATCGTTGCGTACGGTAACATATTAGTTTGAATAATAAAAAAAAAAAAAATCTGCCTTAGCAGGGAGTGTAAACATGTTTCGCCTGGTGCTGGCTATCATCGCGTGCGCTGCAAGTGCCGTCACCCAACATCCTACAGTGGACGAGCTGCTGCATGGTGACGTCATCACGGACTACTCACCTTACGAAAAGACATGGGCTGATTTCAAAACAGCGTTTGGTGAGTGATAATTTCTGTTCTGGCCTTTCGTCGTCTTGATGGCACCCGTCCACAATATCTTTCAGCTTCACTCGTCGCGAACCCTCCGGTCGTCGCCCGAGAGGCTTCTCAAAATTCCTAAGCGCAACCTGAAATCCTTTGGCGAGCGCACTTTCATTTTTTTTTTTTTTTTTCGCACCAAACTTTTGGAATTCTCTGCCAGCACATCTGATAAATCCCCCCCCCCCCCCACACACACACACTGTCTATTTTTAAGAGCAATCTTAAAACGTTCCTCTTTTGTAAAGCCTTCCAGTAATTTCCTGTATCAGTAACTGGTCGGTTTCACAAGTGTAGGCGTGTCCATCGTTTGTAAAATTAATGTGCGTGAGTATCGATGAGTGATCGTCGCTTTGAGTTTATTCTAAAGAAATGCGCCCTACAAATACCATTCATTATTATTATTATTATTATTATAATGATGGTGGAAGTAAAAGTGTACTGTTTTAGGTGAGCACAGAAACATACAATCCCGGGGGGGGGGGGGGTTGGGAGTTTAACGTCCTTTTCCACCACATACGGGTGATATCAAAGACGGGGCAACGATGAAAAAGCCAGCACAAATATTTGGCCCCAGCCGGGATACGAACTCACGATCCGAGCATTAGAAGTCCAACGCTCTACCATTCGGCCACCCCTGCTCCCACATAAAATCCAAAAACAATAACAAGGAAATGCTTTTGTTGTTGAAGTCTCTGTGTTTGGCAGTGTGACCGGACTGTATCGTGTTCAGTCTCTATGACATGGCAGTCTCACTACACTGAATCGTGTTCAGCTGGACTGTTCATTTAGGGAGGCTGCCCCCCGCCCCCCCCCCCCCCCCCCCCCTCCCCGAAACACACCCCCGAGGATCTGCCCAGTATTGGCCGACTCCAACCACTCTTGTGCCGGGGACGTTAACAGGCTACAGACCACTAATAGCTAATAATCATAATAAGCTCATTAACATAGGGCCTGTATCCAATACGCTTGGCTCAAAGCGCCTTGAGCTAAAACCAACACGCACGCTCACGTGAATCACACGCTCTCTCTCATACACTGCATGGACACGAACACATCACAATCACATGGTGCGAAGGGCCAGCTCAGCAATTTAAGTTTCGGTTTTTAGAATTGCATTGATCAATTTTTTTTTTTTTTTTTTTTTTGCATTTTGCGGACTGAACATTTCCAAAGCAGGAAACCTACCTAATTTTAAACTGGGGCGGGTGGGGGCGTGGGGCTGTAGGGAGGTTTAAAGGGAAAACGGTTTGTTGTTGTCGTTGTTGTCTACAACTTGCTACAAGTTTGAGTTTCACAGACCGGCAGTACGGTAGCAGCGAGGAGGAAGACTACAGGAAGCAGCTGTTTATGGACAACATCAAAGAGTTTGAAGCACACAACAAGGACTACATGAACGGCAAAACAACCTACTGGAAGGACATCAACCAGTTTACAGATATGGTGAGTTATTGAGATTTTTGCGTTAAGCCGCAACTAACTCACTCACTGCCACTTTAAGCGTTTTGCGTTTGCATTTCCATATCTCTTGAACGCCCACGCAAAAATTTCAACTTTACTTGCACTGTTCAGATCACTATGATCCACTTCAAGCCACTATAATGCAATCTGCAGCGGTCGTTCCCCGGGGATAGGCGCCCTATTATTATTATTATTATGTTTCAGACTGATGAGGAGTTTGCAAGTCACGTGCACCTGGAGCCAAAAGAATCCACGGCGGGCCGCGTGAAGCGACAGTCATTCGGTGTTTGTTCGCAATACACGCCTCCAACTACTCCAACACCGCCCGCGTCGTGGGACTGGAGAAGTCGTGGATATGTATCGCCCGTCAAGGACCAGGGGAACTGTGGCTCATGCTGGGCGTTCACAACGGTTATTAGGCCTGCTCTTAACTGGGGCACAGCGCGCGAAACACACATGTGCACATCACAGTCGTTGCGCTCGATGTGTCTACTAACTACAAAACTGAACACAGCTGTGCTCGGTGACAAACCGACTGAAGATGCACTGTCCGCCATGTTTGCGCGCCGAGTGACGTAGTACAGCCAATCAGAATCTGTTGTGGAAACCACAGTCACAGCTGTGGTTATTTGAAATCCAGATTGCTGTGATGACACCGCAGCGGCGGAAACCCCCCAAATCACAACTGTCACAACTGTGGACAGCACTGTGGAGCTTCGCAGTGCCCATTTAAGAGCCGGCTTTATGTTCTTCCTGTAACACTTAAACTTAGTACAATAACGGCCCCCGCGAGTGTAGTGGTTGTAGCACTTCGGACAGTGGACCAGGAGACCCGGGTTCGAATCCCAGCCGAAGCAAGCGGGATTTTTTTTTTTTTTTTTTTGTGGAACCCCAAAAAGGGAGACAAAGTCGCTCAGCTACTATTGAAAAAACAAACAAACAAACGGGGGGGGGGGGAGGGATTTTTTAAAAGCGATTTTTTTTTATTTTCGGTAAACAAACTTAATATATTTTCTGTGAAAGTTTCAATTCATGTTAAACCGAGCATGTAATAATATAATATAATATAATATAATATACAACGCTGTACCGGCATGATTTCTACGTCGAACTTTACTTGAAATTTTTCTGAAAAAAAACTGGCCACTTATCGACAGCAATAAAAATAATAATAGTAATAGAGAGGCCGTCGAGAAATCTCTATGTATTCCTGTCATTTGCGGTCGCTGTCGTGATTATCTTACAATAAATACGTTTGATTCGTTTTGGATCTGATTATTTTCTTACATTTTCAGGTTTACGCTATATAGCTTTGGTTAATGTCTCATTGTCGTAACACGAGGATATTTTCACAGGCAGGGGCAATGGAGAGTCGCCTTCGAATACTGACGAATTTGAGTAGGAGTGACACGCTCTCTGAACAGCAAATGGTGGACTGTTTCGCTCAAAACTGCAAAGGCAACTATCCGGAGAGAGCGTACGAATACCTCAACCGTACAGGTGGGATCATGTCCGATGCAGCATATCCATACACTTCAGGATCCACGAGAACTGTGAGTAACGTCTGTGACGTCGCTAACTGCAGACTGTCGCTAACTGCAGAAAGTTGTAGGCGCATGTGGGAAATAAGGAGCACTCCCCGCACTACTGACCTCGAGTGCGCGCGAGGCACAGGCGCGTGATTTGCAAGAATTGCGTGCACGTTTGCGTATCATGAGCTCTTCTTTTGTGCAGCGTTGTACTCAGTCACTTTGACAACCTTACGCCTACAAATTCGACTTTAGATGATTGAATAAAAGTCCATGAGAATGTATTGAGAACTTGTGATTTTGTAATGGAAAGTACGGTAATAAAAATAACTGAAATCGGCCACGAGGGACTGTATGCCTAATGCCATTTAATATTATGACTTCCACTTACAAAATGTCATCATTTTACCATAAGTACTCATTTTTTTCCGCCTTGTTTCCATCCGACACAGCAGTGCTCAAACTGACTGAGTACAACGCTGCACAAAAGAAGAGCACATGATACGCAAACGTGCACGCCATTCTTGCAAATCACGCGCCTGTACCTCGCGCGCACTCGAGGTCAAGGTCAGCACCGCATTACTTCGGGAGTTCTCATTAAATTATCACGGAACGCAAATTATTAAAGAACGTTATGTTTGCTGCTTTTATTGATCAACAAATCCTTAGGTGGAGGCGTGTTAACATTATCATTGTGATTTAATTACCAAATTATCCCAGTTATCATCAGTTTCTGCGATCTGTCTGCAGTTAGCGACAGTCTGCAGTTAGCGACGCCACAAACGTCCTTTTCCAAAATGCAAATTACGTAGTGGAAAACAGACGTTAAACTCACAAACATCCCCCCCCCCCTCAAAAATGCAAGTTATATGCATAACTTTATTCATATAAAGTAAATTTTGCAGGCATCTGTTACCCTGGGCCCGCACGTAAAAGTCGGGGTTAGGGAGTGTAGCCCCGGGTTAGAGTCTAACCTCGAACTAAACTAGCTCTAGGGTGAAATTTTCTGTTGTTTTTGTTGTTGTTGTTGTTGTTTTTGTTGTTGTTGTTGTTGTTTTTGTTTGTTTTGTTTTTTTTTTTAATCAGGAAGTGGGTCTATTCCAGCAAGGTGCCTATGCCGTCATAGAAGGAATTTTGTCTATCTTTCTTCGCTTCCTTTTTATTTAAGTTTGTTTTGGGGTTTCTTTTGTCCTAGCCTGGGTTAGGCCCGTAGCCGCGGGTTAAATTAGCCTCGAGTTCTACATACGAGCCCTGCCCCCTAAAAGTTTAATGGACAGAAAAATACAGTGAGATAAGTTCCTGTACTTGGAGCACGAAAGCTTGTTTGATTTATTTCATTTATTTCATTTCACTTTGCGATATCAAGGCAGGCACATGCCGGTTCAACCAGAACCAGGTGGTTGCAGAGGTCACAGGTTGCCAGTACACTACGCATGGAGATGAGACTGCGATGAAGAGTGCAGTGTACTTCCAAGGACCGCTAAGCGTAATCATTTATGTTACACCAGCTTTCCGTGCCTACGCAGGAGGTAAGACTGAGGAAATGGCAGTAATGAAGTTTTTGTTGTTGTTGTTGTTGTTGTTGTTGTGGGTTGTTTTGTTTTGTTTTTGGTTGTTGGGGTTTTTTTTTGTTTTTTTTTGTTGTTTTTTTTGTTGTTGTTGTTTTTGTTGTTTGGTTTTGTTTGTTTTTTTTTTTTTTTTTTTGGGGGGGGGGGGGTAGCCACAGGAAATATGGTGTGCTTTATGCATCTTTATGTACGCATCTTCAGTACGCATCTTTATGTACGCATCTTCAGTGCGCATCTTTATGTACGCATCTTCAGTACGCATCTTTATGTACACATCTTCAGTGCGCATCTTTATGTACGCATCTTCAGTACGAATTACCGGGGGGGGGGGGGAGGGGGGGGGGTAGCCACAGGAAATATGGTGTGCTTTATGCATCTTTATGTACGCATCTTCAGTACGCATCTTTATGTACGCATCTTCAGTGCGCATCTTTATGTACGCATCTTCAGTACGCATCTTTATGTACACATCTTCAGTGCGCATCTTTATGTACGCATCTTCAGTACGAATTACCGGGGGGGGGGGGGGGAGGGGGGGTAGCCACAGGAAATATGGTGTGCTTTATGCATCTTCAGTACGCATCTTTATGTACACATCTTCAGTACGCATCTTTATGTACGCATCGTCAGTACGCATCGTTATGTACGCATCTTCGGTACGCATCTTTATGTACGCATCTTCAGTACGCATCGTTATGTACGCATCTTCAGTACGCATCTTTATGTACGCATCTTTATGTACGCATCTTCAGTACGCATCTTACTGTACGCATCTTCAAAACCCCTCACCCAAAACCCGAACCCACTATACCAAAATTAAGCCGCCTAGTACGTAACAAGCAGTTTGCGCCCTATTACCCATCTGCACATGTCGCCCTTTTTTTTCGGTGCAGGAATCTTCGACGACCCTAACTGCGTACAAAATTCTTCAAATAGAACACACTGCCTTCTGATAGTTGGTTACGGAACAAGTGGTACTGGACCATTCTGGATCGCAAAAAACAGGTACATGTACTGCATGCACGCCAGTTCAGGCGAATGTCGTTGAAAATGCGTGCGTGCGTGCGTGCGTGCGTGCGTGCGTGCGTGCGTGCGTGTGTGTGTGTGTGTGTGTGTGTGTGTGTGTGTGTGTGTGTGTGTGTGTGACGTCATCTGCGTGTGATATAAAATGAGAATACTGTCTTCGTCCGAAGTAATTTTGGGAACTGGGAAAGCCTAGCGGTAGAGCTTTAATGGGCCTCCAGTTCTCGGGTAGTGAGTTCGAATCCCGGCTCTGGCCAAATATTTCTGCTGACCTTTCTTGTTCGTGCCCCATATTTGACATCACTTTTTTTTTTTTTTTTTTTTAATTGTTACTACTACTTTATTATCCCTTTCGGGAAATCGGGCTGCCTCCCCCGTGGGAAGCTCGTCGCAGCGGTGCGGCGCCACCCAATACCTACCATTTTTTTTTTTTTTTTTTTTTTAACAATTTTGCTGGGGGAGGAAAACCCGAAGAGAAACCCCCGATGAGCAGCCAGGCAGCCAGGAAAAACCGGTATCACATATCACAAGCTCGACTTGCGCTGGAACCCATGTCTCATCGCCATGATATTGGTGACGGCCGTTCAGTAGCGCAGCGGTTAAAGCCGACGCGCTACCTCTTAGACCACCGCTAAGTGGTGGAAGACGATGTTAAACCCTCATATACCCACCCACACAAAGTTAATTTCTGTCTTTTTTTTTTTTTTTTTTTTTTTGCCCCGCTGTTAGCCTAACGATATCTTATTTCAAAAAATTGACAATTTGATCATATGTTGAGAAGCACGTGTGATCACCCGGTAAAATGAGAGATGCGGTCCAGTGACTTAATCTCCAAGTTCTATTCAAAATTCGACTCATCCGTCATCCACGGATAAGTCACACTTCGGATAACTCAAACAAAAATCAATGTTTCCTGTGCATTTTCACTCGTACAGTAAAAGTCATGCGTTCTCACGTGGTGTCAGTGAGCCTTCGAATCCATCGGCGTTGTTTTATTTATTTATTTTTTTTTTTTTTTAGCTGGGGAACTACTCGTGGCCTTAAAGGCTACTGGCTTATGCGTCGTGGTGCCAACACTTGCAGCTTGGCTTCGTGGGTCAACTTTCCTCAGGTGACACCAAAGATCCGGCAAAATTCGGGGGCTCCAGGGGGCGCTGGCGGCACGAAGAGCATTGGCACAGGTCCAAGTGGAAAACTCCTGCTAGTCATCGGCCATAGTGTCTTGGCCTTCCTTATCACCACAGTGAGCGCTAAGTACTAAAGTAGTACTTTGGTGAAAGAACTGTTGTAGTCGGTTGCACCTTGAGTAATGTAGACCATATGTTGTATTTTACTCCTGCTATGTCGCTCATTTGATGCACTCGCAGAGAAGACACGGGATATAACAGGATACAACTCCAATACTTTATTGACAGAAGATGTGTGGAGAACAAATTCATGAAAGAAGAACCCAGAACGCTGTGCAGGGCTGCTTATGTACTAAACAGGTCAGATCTAGAACATTCCTCAACTTACTGGAAAGTTCGAAATCTATCCAAGGTGACGTAATCACCTGACGTTACTGCACCAGCATGTTCTGGGATGGTCTAGAAATTTCCATCGAAATGCAGTGGCTTTTCGCGATCTCTACAACACCATACTAAGTTACTGCATTTTCGCGATCTCTACAACACCATACTACTGAATAAGTGTGTGTGTGTGTGTGTGTGTGTGTGTGTGTGTGTGTGTGTGTGTGTGTGTGTGTGTGTGTGTGTTTTGTTTTGCTTTTTTGTTTGGTTTTGTTTGGCTTTGTTTGGTTTGGTTTAGATATTTTTGTTTTGTTTTGTTTTGTTTTTGCTCCTCACCTATCATTCAATTCAATTCAAATTACTTTATTAATCCCAGAAGGGACATTATAGGCCACCGTAAAAAAGACACAATAATAAGAAATAAAACTTGCACTAACAGAAGCCTCAATCACTCACACAAGTAAATCTAATCTGGCGCGCGCGCACGCACGCGCACACACACACACACACACACACACACACACACACACACACACACACACACACACACACACACACACACACACACACACACATCTGGTGATTGGAGCTGCGTGTAGTAAGTTGTGTCATGATCAGCTTAGAACATACTGTTGAATATTTGTTTGTGCTTCTTTTTTTTTCTTTTTTTTTCTTTTTTTTTTTTTTTTTGGCACCCTCCCCTGTCATCTGGCGAAGTGAGCTGTTGTCATGTGTTGTACCATGATCACTGTAGACCATACTGCTGAATACTTTTATGTGCATTCTTTGTGCCTTACCTGTCTGGTGAATTGAGCTGTAGTAATCTTATATGGTGGAAAGGACGTTAAACTCCCAAACACCCACCCCACCCACCCTGTAGTAATCTGCTGTACAATGTAGACCATACTGCTGAATAGTTGTAGATGCTTTTTTTATTTTAATATATATATATTTTTTTATTTTTTGCTTCTCACGTATCATCTAGTAAATTATGCTGTGCTAATCTGCTGCACCTCGATATATGTAGACCATACTACAGATTTTTTTTTGATTTTTTTTTTTTTTTTTTTTTGCTGCCCCAACTCTTTGCCAGCTCCAGTGGTGTTCCTCCCAGGTCATGGGTGGACTCGAAAGCTGGGACAATTTTTTGATGATGGAGATGAGGATGATAATAAGATGATAGATGATGCCATGGAGGTCCATGTGGTTTGGGACTGCCGGACAGGGCCGCATTCCACGCTTCCTGTCATAAATATCCCGGCATTAACCAGGCCCAAAAACTACGCCACCTGCGGTGCCGGCCGTGTAATCATCCACATCATAAGACGTGTCATACCAAGCACCCCCAAAGTCGCACCCGTGAAGTGGGTGAATCTCGGCTGTGTGGCAACAGCCTCACCATCGGGCCCATAGCACACCCGCTCTTGGTAGGAGCCGACCTAGGTAGGAAAAATCCCGCTTGCTTCGGCTGGGACTCGAACCCGGGTCTCCCGGCCCATCATCCGAAGTGCTAACCACTAAACTACGGGGGCCGGTAGTACTGAATGATTTTATGTACTTTTTAGCTCCTTACCTTTCTGGTGAATTTGGCTGTGGTATTCTGCCGTACTGTGATCAATGTAGGCCATACTGCTGAATAGTTGTATGTTTCTTGTCCTCAACACCTAGCATCTGTTGAATTGAGCTGTGGTAATCTACTGTACCGTGATAAATGTAGACCATACTACTGAACAGTTGTATGTTTCTTTTCCTTAACACCTACCATTTGTTGAATTGAGCTGTGGTCACGGTAATCTGCTGTACTGTGATAAATGTAGACCATACTGCTGAACAGTTGTATATGCATTTTTCCCACAACACCTACCGTCTGTTGAATGAGCTGTGGTGATCTGCTGTATCGTGATAAATGTAGACCATACTGCTGAACAGTTGTATATGCATTTTTCCCACAACACCTACCGTCTGTTGAATGAGCTGTGGTGATCTGCTGTATCGTGATAAATGTAGACCATACTGCTGAACAGTTGTATATGCATTTTTCCCACAACACCTATCGTCTGTTGAATGAGCTGTGGTGATCTGCTGTATCGTGATAAATGTAGACCATACTGCTGAATAGTTGTATATGCATTTTTCCCACAACACCTACCGTCTGTTGAATGAGCTGTGGTGATCTGCTGTATCGTGATAAATGTAGACCATACTGCTGAATAGTTTTATAATCATGCACTTTTCCCACAACACCTATCATCTGGTGAATTGAGCTGTGATAATATGCGATACCATGAACAGCACAGACAACACTGCTGAATAGTTGTGTGTGTGTGTGTGTGTGTGTGTGTGTGTGTGTGTGTGTGTGTGTGTGTGTGTGTGTGTGTGTGTGTGTCTGTGTGTGTGTGTGTGTCTGTGTGTTGCTTTTTTCGCCTCACCAACCATTTATAGATATTGTGATTTTTTCATCGTTCTTCTCGAATCTTTTGTTTATCCAGACTGTATTAACTTTTTATCCATCTAGCCTGATTTGACTCTAAGCTTGTCTAGACTTTCGCCTGTCCAGGCTGTTTTATGTGTGTGTCTCTCCAAGCTGCTGAACATTTGCCCAGACTGTATGAAATTTTGTCTATCCAAGCTGTTTTAATTCTTGTCTACTTAGACTTTTGTCCAGGTAGGCTGTTTTATTTTGTGTCTATCCAAGCTGTTTAACGTTTGTCTGCCCAGACAGTATGAAATTTTGTCTAGTCACGCTGTTTTATCTTTTGTCTACCAGGGTTTCCTTTGGCCTTTGTCTACCCATATTGTTTAGTTTTTATCTACCCAGGCTATTTTGAAGTCTTGTACAGCCAGGCTGTTGAAATTACTCTTGTCCGTCCAGACTTTTTTAGTAGCTCTTGTCCAGCCAGGCTGTTGTAATTTTTAATCCAGCCAGGGTGTAATTTTTATCTAGCCAGGGTTTATTTTTATCTAGCCAGAATGAAAATATTCTCTAGCCAAGGTGTAAATTTTTTTTTTTATCTAGCCAGGGTGTAATTATTATCTAGACAGGGTGTAATTTTTATCTAGCCAAGGTGTAATTTTTAATCTAGCCAAGGTGTAATTATTATCTAGCCAGGGTGTAATTTTTATCTAGCCAGGGTGTAATTTTTATCTAGCCAAGGTGTAATTTTCAATCTAGCCAAGGTGTAATTTTTAATCTAGCCAGGGTGTAATTATTATCTAGCCATGGTGTAATTTTTAATCTAGCCATGGTGTACTTTTTATCTAGCCGTGGTGTAATTTTTAATCTAGCCAAGGTGTAATTTATAATCTTACCATGCTGTAATTTTTATCGAGCCAGGCTGTAATTTTTATCTAGCCAGGCTGTAATTTTTATCTATCCAGGGTGTTTAAAACGCTGTCAATTATAACCATATTTTCCTTTCCAATACTGCACAGTTGTTACATTTATTTTTTTTTAAAGAAAATATCACGCAAAGTTCAAAATAGTGCATATTAATAGTAATTGTCACTTCCAGTTTTAATACTTTTTCTCCTACCTATGTAGTAAATGCGATGCCATGTAATCTACCTGACCAGACATCAAATGACAAATTTCTTTGCGTTTTGTTTGTTGACAAATTTCTTTGCGCATTTATGCGTATGCATGCTTACTGTGCTAATAAAATAATGCTTTGTGAATCTTCTGATATAAGTGTGTGTGTGTGTGTGTGTGTGTGTGTGTGTGTGTGTGTGTGTGTGTGTGTGTGTGTGTGTGTGTCTCTCTCTCTCTCTCTCTCTCTCTCTCTCATAAGCCTTTTATGAGTGCTTTTATTACAGACCTCATTCTGCATTCAGCAATGACATCGCCCTTTCAGTTTTCCATTTCGCATGTTCAAGGGCCATGATCACGAAAACTACGAGAAACTCTCCCAGACCAGAGTTATTTCCCCGGATCCGTATTTGACACAGCAGCTGATGGCGTTAGCTGGCGGTCTGGTTAGCTGGTTAGCCTTTGCGCTGACCGCGCTCGGGTCATACTCGTTTCAAAAACGGGACAATGCCAAAAAAATGAATATTCATAATAATTATTATAATAAATGATATGTGTAGGGCACATTTCTTTAGAATGAAACTCAATGCAACGATCACTCATCGACACTCTTGCATATTAATTTTTACAAAGATGGACAGGCATACACTGGTGAAAGTTACACAATAAATTACTAGAAGGCTTTGCGAAATAGGAACGTTTTAAGATTGTTCTCTTTTTTTAAAAAAAAATTTTCTTTTTTTTTTTGCTGCCCCAACTCTTTTGCCAGCTTCTGTGGTGTTCCTCCCAGGTCATGGGTGGAACCCACGGAGGACTCGGAAGCTGCGACAATTTTTATTATGCATGATGATGGAGATGAGGATGATAGTAAGATGATGCTATGGAGGTCCATGTGGTTTGGGACTGCGGGACAGGGCCGCATTCCACGCTTCCTGTCATAAATATCCCGGCATTAACCAGGCCCGGGAACTACGGCACCTGCGGTGCCGGCCGTGTAATCATCCACATCATAAGAAGTGTCATACTAAGGGAAGCACCCCCAAAGTCGCAGCCGTGAAGTGGGTGAAACTCGGCTGTGTGGCAACAGCCTCCCCATTGGGCCCATAGCACACCCGCTCTGGGTAGGAGCCGACCTAGGTAGGAAAAATCCCGCTTGCCTCGGCTGGGATTCGAACCCGTGACTCCCGGTCCATGATCCGAAGTGCTAACCACTACACTACGGGGGCCGGTTTTAAGATTGTTCTTACATGCTGAATATCTCTTGGTTCCTCGCCGGGACTCGAACTCACGAGTTATGTATTGGTAGTCCATCGTGCTGGCAGTCTTGTTATCCCTGTTGTTTTATGTCAGTGTTCCTCGGATGGCGGAGAGTGTCGATGTATGAGACGGCACTTCATGAAATGACCAAAAATTCTTTTGCTGGACAGAATTGTCACACAAAATTTATCTGGTTTGTGAGGGCAATGTGCCCTCGTGTGTGTGTGTGTGTGTGTGTGTGTGTGTGTGTGTGTGTGTGTGTGTGTGTGTGTGTGTGGTGTGTCGTGCGTGCGTGCGTGCGTGTGTGTGTGTGTGTGTGTGTGTGTGTGTGTGTGTGTGTGTGTGTGTGTGTGTGTGTGTGTGAGAGAGAGAGAGAGAGAGAGAGGGAGAAACAGACAGACAGACAGACAGAGACAGAGACAGACAGAGCTAGGGGCAGGCAGACTGACAGAGGAAAGAACTTGAAGCCAAGATAAAAACACTAACAGGAACAGAAATACTGTATGATCCCATGACTAGTATAACTGAAAGAATCATTTTTGTAACTGCTCCATAGAGAGCTAGCTAGACGACACTGATTGGTTGCTATTTTTAGAAGCTTTGCCTAGTCCCAGTCTGTTCAGGCATGGACCGTAGGCAGCTCAAATGAAATGAACATAGAGGTTTTAAGTACACACACACACACACACACACACACACACACACACACACACACACACACACACACACACAGAGTGAACTTCCACAAATGCTCTGTTATCGTCCAGAGACTCCGGCGTAACTCCAGCCAACGACACCAGAAGAGAATCGTAGTAGTTACTCCCCCTTTGCATGCAGGACAAGACAAGACAGGGTCAGGGGAGACAAGAGGTTGGTGGCGACTCTTGCTTCCGGTGTGCGTGCGCCGACGGCTGCTCTTTGATTGGACTTTGAAAGATGAGAGTGTCCGTCGCCATGGCAACTGCACGTGAGAGAGTCACCTGTGTGGAGAGAGAGAGTAGCTATCAACATGACGGTTTCCGGATTCAGGCAGCCTAATGAGACGCCGGTTATTTAGAAAATCCTGACTTTGTCTGAGCCTAAAAGAGGCGGAAAAAAAAAGAAAGAAAGAAAGAAAAAAAAAGGAGAAAGATTTGTGTCTGTGCGCGGTCTGCAATTAGCGTAATTCAGGGGGTTTGGAACGATCCAGTAACACGCTAATTTCGCGTTCTGGTCTTGCCTTGCATTGTCGTAGATCTTTTGTAAGCGAGTGGTTCTTTGGCGTATCGATCGATGACTCAGGGGGAAAAAAAAGGACAAATAGAATTCTCTCTCTCTCTCTCTCTCTCTCTCTCTGTGTGTGTGTGTGTGTGTGTGTGTGTGTGTGTGTGTGTGTGTGTGTGTGTGTGTGTGTTTTGCCCTTACCTTTTTAATTTTTTTTAACAGTAGATTAAGTCCACGTAGCATAGCAACGGTAAGTTTCAAAACGAGATGGCCACCAGCCCAATATGTTGTTTCCATTCAGTGACCTGCTGTCGTCGTGGTCGCTGGGTCATGTATGCTGCCCGCGCGCAAACGTTCGCAAGCTCTCTGACATCAAGCATGCTGACGTGTGTATGTGTGTGTGTGTGTGTGTGTGTGTGTGTGTGTGTGTGTGTGTGTGTGTGTGTGTGTGTGTGTGCTTTGCTCTTACCTATTATCTCATTTTTTTTTCTGTTGAAAGTAGATTTAGTCCATGTAGTATAGCAACGGCAAGTTTTAAAATTGGTCTGTACATACTCTGTCTGTCCGTCTGTCTGTCTGTCTCTCTGTAGATTTTTTTTTTTTTTTTTTTTGGAAGCAACAAGAGATGGACATCAACCACAAATAAATAGTACTCTGTCTGTCTGTCTGTCTGTCTGTCTGTCTGTATATATTTGTTTTTGAAGCAACGAGAGATGGACATCAACCACAAATAAATAGTACTCTGTCTGTCTGTCTGGCTGGCTCTCTCTCTCTCTCTCTCTCTCTCTCTCTCTCTCTCTCTCTCTCTCTCTCTCTCTTCCGTGTGTTTGCGTACGTTTGTACATTTGTACAGCAAGCGGCGTTCTTCCGTTCAAACTGCTACCGGTTTTCAGTGAGTTATTTTGTTGTTGTTGTTGTTGTTGTTTGTTTTGTTTTGTTCTGTTCTGTTCCTCACCGTGGTCCCTGATTTCTGATGAGAATAGTATTGCGGACTGTTTCACCAAATAAACTACCGGAAGTACGCTTTCAGTGAATCTCAATCGTGCTCTCCCAGGTTAGAGAGTTACTGCGCTCTCCTGCTGCTCACTGTAATAATCCTAATACCGCACTCGTTCCCACATGGCGCAATTCCCATTTGGCGTGATTCTGAAATCCGCAGATTCCTAAACAGCGATGTTGAGGATGATTAGCGTCCACAGCAGTGCTTCCGTGATGCACAGCGCTTAGTCGTGAAAGGAACGATAAGCGCACTTCAACTTTCTCAGATAACGAGTTGTCTTCCTCGCTCCTGATCATCGCAATGTCTTCAGCGGCTCGAACATGGCTCAGTGATAGGCGCCAGTGATTGCAGCGATGTTGTAAATGACGCATAATTTGGCCTTATCACGAGAATCTCTACTGACACCACTTCACTAGACATTAATCAGTTAGAGACCGCCTGAGATATTTCCTTCGGAGAAGTGAGAGTGGAGGGAGGAAGGGGTGGAAAGGGAGTGTGTGTGTGTGTGTGTGTGTGTGTGTGTGTGTGTGTGTGTGTGTGTGTGTGTTGGGGGGGGGGGACTGGCTTATTGAAACGCTTTGTAAACTCGGATGATGTGCCCTTGGTGTTGTCAGTCATTCCTCCATGGGTCGCAACAACCTTTTGCTTCGGTTCTGGAACAAGGTGCCCTAAAACTGTAGGAATCTCTCTCTCTCTCTCTCTCTCTCTCTCTCTCTCTCTCTCTCTCTCTCTTGCATTCTTACCTTCTCTTTTACTTGCTGGTTTGGCTCTCTTAGTGTTAAAAACAAAAACTCCCTCCAGAAAATTGTCAATATCAGTTCAAATGTGATTGGTAAGCCACAGAGAAACCTTCAGGCGTTTTTTTGAGCAGCAGGTCATCAGGAAGGCCAGTTCCATCTTACGCATTCATGCTCACATTCTGTATAGAGAGTTTGAACGTTTTCCTTCTGGTCGAAGATTCAGAGCCCACTTCTGTAAAACTAACCGTCGAAAGTTCTCTTTTATCCCAACTGCAATATCCCTTCTCAACGAGAAGCACTGAGTGCCATAATTACTGTGATGTATTTTAATAAGCTGCTGTTTCCGCTTCTGTGATGCTTGTGATACTTGTCTGTGATTTTTTTTTTTTTTTTTTTAGTTGCCTCATGCTTATAATTCTCCGGTTAGTCACCAAGTGCAGGATATGTGTGTGTGTGTGTGTGTGTGTGTGTGTGTGTGTGTGTGTGTGTGTGTGTGTGTGTGTGTGTGTGTGTGTGTGTGTGTGTGTGTGTGTGAGAGAGAGAGAGAGAGAGAGAGTACAATTATATGAATTTAATGATCTTAACTTCTTTATGTGTCTTATGCTCGCCCGCATGAATTGCCCTACGGGGATAAATAAAGTATTTTGACTTGACTTGACGACTTGACTTGACTTGACTTGACTTGACTCTCTCTCTCTCTCTCTCTCTCTCTCTCTCTCTCTCTCTCTGATTTTGTTTCTTGTAATTTAGTGCATACTTTACTGTCCTCAAATATTTTTTCAACGGTGGAATTTCTGTCAAAACCTTTACCGTTGATAAATAAAGTATCATCATCGTCATCATCATCATCCTCATCTCTCTCTCTCTCTCTCTCTCTCTCTCTCTCTCTCTCTCTCTCTCTCTCTCTCTTCAAATGCCGTCCTTGCTTTTTGTAATTATGTAGCTTTTAAACCATTAACAACAACAACATTAACGGCTTGGTTCAAAGCGCCGCGAACTGAACCCAACACGCACGCTTACGTGAATCACGCAAATTCTCGCACACACCGGACATCAGCACATTACAACCAGGTTAGTGCATTGCGGGCTAAACTGAACATTTCTAAAGCAGAGGGGGAGAAAGCCGGGTTACCCGGAGAAAAGTCGGTCTGGCCAAGGGATCGGCCCGGATATACGGCGAAACGTACTAAAAGTTTAAAACTGGATGTCCCGAGCGAGGCTCGAACTTACTGGAGGCGCTCCGTTTTGTACAGTTCGCCTGTTAGGGGGTGCAAATGTATACCAGTCATTGGCATGGGGGAGCAAATGTACAACAGCTGCGCGGGGCGGGGTGCAAATGTATCCTGGATTTGGGTCTAGCGAGTTGAAGTCACGTTACAGCGAACTCCGAGTGTATGAATGTAACTTAAACGAAAGCAGTAAACGAATCTGCAATCAGATGGTAATGATTCAATTCAATTCAATTCAATTCAATTCAATTCAATTCAATTCAAAATACTTTATTCTCTGTTTAAGACAGACTCTAAAACCAGAAAATCTTCTTTGGCCTCACATTATGTGCGTGAATAGTATCTGTCGTAATTTTCAACCGTTCCGCTTTCCGGCAACGAACCTGTCGATGAAAATTGCACGGCAATATCGCGAGATCTGACCGGACTGAGGGTCAGGATACAATCACCACGCTGAGTGGAGAGCTGGTGTACATTTGCTTCCCCTACATGTAACTGGTATACTTTTGCATCCCCTAGCGGGCGAACTACACCAACTGAGCAATATTAATTTTTGAGTGAAAAGGACAAGATCCCCCCTGGTGCGTATCTTGTCAGGAGTCGTTTACAGTCGCACATTTCTTAATCTCAGTCGTGCGTGGATCTTGCCGAGATTCGCGTAAACCATTACTGTGCAGAGTCTTTGAAGGTGTTGTTCCGGGATGTTCCCCCTGACAGCATCTTCTGCTTCTTGACAGAGTCAAAACCTGCTCTATTAAATTTCGATACCTCAAGTAATACGGACTATCCTCGACCTCCATATGTTTGATGTACAAAGACGTGAAACGTGTTTATCATTTAAACCGGATAGATTTTATTTACACCTTGTTTTATTGTCTTCCTTTTTAGTTAAAGTCTCATCGTTGCCCCGTCTTTGATATCACCCTATGTGGTGGAAAAGGACGTTAAATCCCCAAACACCCACCCACCCTTAGTTTAGTCTATATATATATATATATATATTGCGTTGCCTTTGAAACTTGTTACTCCACCAACCGCCCAAATAACAGACGCCTTTCCAGGGTGACTTTCTACACCCGCCATTTTGTTCGCGATGGGGGATCCTGTCGAATGACTGATTGGACGGCGATCAGATCTCGTTACTGGCCAATTAATCATGGCCTCTCCGACAAATGGGATGAGGGGATGGGGAATCCTGTCGGACAACCCAGTCCTTGTATTGTCCAGATGTGTGCGTGTGTTGAGGGAGACCTTGTTGTTGCCGATCGTTGTCTGACTGTACAGTTTCACGTGCAGTGGTGTCTCCTTTGATCGTGTTGTCATCTTGTCCGATTGACTCTTCTGCGCATCATGTCAGCCAAGTATGCAAATGTACTAAGTCAAGTATTCTTGTCTACCACTATTGTGCCCCCCCCCCCCCCAACACTGCTGTACATCAACAAAATCTTTTTCGTTTTTGTTTGTTCGTTGTTGTTTTTTCACTACTTCATCCAGGGGAAGCGCGTCGCCGCGATGCAGCGCCTCCTGATACCTATTCAACAAATGCACCAAGTCAAGCATTCTTGCCTACCACTATTAATTGTGTCCCCTTAAACACTACTGTACATCAACAACATCTTTTTCGTTTTTGTTTGTTTGTTTTTGTTTGTTTTTTTCCCCCGCTACTTTATCCAGGGGAAGCGCGTCGCCGCGATGCAACGTCACCTAATATCTACACAACAAATGCACCAAGTCAAGTTTTCTTTCCTATCACTATTGTGTCCACCCCCAAATACTGCTGTACATGAACAAAATCTTTTTCGGTTTTGTTGTTGTTGTTGTTGTTTACAACTTTATCCAGGGGAAGCGCGTCGCGGCGGTGAGGCGCCACCTAATACCTATTCTATTTTTCAATTTTACTGTGGGGGCGGGGGGGGGGGGGGTAGGTGGGGGTTTAACGTCCTTTTCCACCACATACGGGTGATATCAAAGACGGGGCAACGATGAAAAAGCCAGCACAAATATTTCGCCCCAACCGGGATACGAACTCACCACCCGAGCATCCCTGACCTGATGTGTTCAGCTGGACTGTTTTAGCCGAACACTGTACAAAAGACATTGTTCAAAATTGCTTTCCTTCAAGATCTTACAAGAAAGGGCATCGGTTAAGGATCTCCTGTTTCCAAAGAAAATCGCTTTCAATCGTTGGAGAATCTTGGAATAATGCTAAGTTCTTTTGGACGGATATTCTAAGAAACACTAATTCTCGAGAGATTGGAAAACTTTAGAACCGTTGGCTTTCTTTTAGGAAATGTTTTCAGTCGGTAGAGAATCTTTAGAAAGATGTCCATTTGTTTTCAATTCTCATTGTAGGAAACCACTTATAGTCGGAGGATTGAGACCTTTAAAACCTCTATGTTCGTAATGAGTTCGGTGGGGGGGGGGGGGGGCGCTTACAAAGGCTCTTTGCCAAATGAATAGATTTGGGTTCTTTTTGTTTTGGGGTTCTTTTGGGTTTCTTGGGTTTGTTTGTTTTTTGTTTGTTTGTTTGTTTGGTTGGTTGGTTTTTTTTTTTGGTTTTTTTTTGGTTTTTTTTTTGTTTTGTTTTGTTTTTTTTTTGGGGGGGGGTGGCTCTTGCCACCATTTCATGACTTTTCGTCTTCTAATAGTAGAGAAATAGGGACTTTCTTTGTAGGCTACACGCCGATCGACAAAGTCGCTAAATATAGCCACCAATCAGCGCCGTGGTTTTCAGTCCGCAACCAAATAAAGTCGTCTGCTCAGTTTGTAGTACGCTTCTCTGTACTACAGGTCGAGACGACAAAGTCGCTAAAAATAGCCAGTAACCAGCGCTGTATAGTTGACCAAATGACGTCGTCTGCGCAGTTCGCGGTACGCGTCTACATTTGCAGAACAACATTTACGCCAACCAGCACAATGGTCTAAGATATTAGACTGTGTCCCATAGTGACGCTCACTTGGTATAGTTCTCCCGTTGGGGGGTGGGGGTGCAAATAAACTAGTGTCCAAAAGAAACGATACCAAGGATTGGCAAGGACATACAATAAAAGCAGAACAATACAGAAATTTCAGAGTGGTATATTTCATTTGAGAGACCTTTCAACAGGATGTGTACCAAAAATCAATTGAATCAATCATGCACAATCATCAGGACAAGAATGTAAAGATGGATGGGGTGTAAAAATGAACATTTCATGAAAACAGTCCCAATAGCATATAGGGGAAAATGTCACATCAGACGATGTTGGCGCAGTCTCCTGTACACGGTCTGTCGACTGATCCTGTGTCCCAGTGCTGTTGCTGCCGTTTCCGTTGGTGATGGTGCGATTCCGCAGGTGTAATACCCGGATGTGATGGTCTTCAGCGGGCGTGGTCATTAGTGGTCATCCTCTTTGCGGCCTGTCTGTTGTCGAACCTGTTTGACGTAATCGCTGCATCAACCTGGTGACTGTTATGCGTGCGCAGTTGAACATTCTGGCGACGGCGGCGCGTGAGGCTCCCTGTTGGACCATTCCAACGGCTCTCTCTCTCTCTCTATGGCTGTCAAACGTGGCATTTTCGGGTGTGCCTTTTCTTCCTATGAGACCAACGTGTCCGTGCAGCCGTTATATACTGTTGATTTGCGCGTCGAACCGTGCTATAGACAGTAACGTCCTTTTCCCGTAGTACACGTTTTTTCCCGAAATTAGCAAATGTTTCCGGTATTCCCGAGCGCAGACGCTGTATTTGGGACGTGGGATACGTAAACCTATGTTTTTAGGCCTCGGGGATCACTTTGCACAAAAACATTCTGACAAAAGTTTGGTATCGTTTCTTTTGGACACTAGTTTATATACCAGTCATGCGCAGGAGGGACAAATAAACTCCAGTCGTCCACTAACGGGGGGGGGGGGGGGCGACTGTATCCCCGCAACGCGGAAGAGGGTGCAAATGTACTCCTGGGTCTGGCGAGGTGAAGTCACGTGGCCGGCTGACTTCGTTCTACGACTTTACTTTATGCGAAAAATCGACTGGAATTGACTGGTATACATTTTCACTCCCTAACGGGCGAACTATACCAACTGAGCCATAGTGACTAATTCCTGATGCACGGGGATTAAGCGCATTCGATGAAAACTTGTCCACAGCGTTGTTGTGTGTCCGACAAACGTGTTGAGGCTTTAAGTGATGTCGCCTTTGTCCTTTCCAAAGCAAGCCAAGTGAAACTGCTCTTGTATGCTCTTCCGTTGTCCATAAATGTAGGAAAATGAAAGAAAAGATCCCTGAATCAAAACGCATTTTCCGCTTGCTAAATGGTTTGTTTCAAACTGTGCTAAAGTAGAGATGGCTCCGGCCTTATGTGAAGAAAACGGTTCAGGTAATTAAATTTCTTTTTTGTTCGAAGCGGACATGCCCGAAGCAGCTTGAGAAAACAACAATAACTGCGTTCCTTAAAATAACAAAAATCCTTTCAGGACACAATGTGCAAGGCCAGTCTGGTTTTTGCCCGAGCTTTTAGAGGAAGAGAGAATTTCATGTTTCTTTGCTTCGGCTGCATTAAACGAGCTATTAAACAGGGATTTAATGCGAACAAAGCCGATTGTTGTTGTAGCTTTTCTTTTCTTTTGTTTAAGTTGATTATGTTTTTTGCAGAGAACTCTCTCTCTCTCTCTCTCTCTCTCTCTCTCTCTCTCTCTCACACACACACACACACACACACACACACACACACACACACACACACACACACACACACACACACACACACACACACACACACACACACACACACTCACACACACACACACACACACACACACACACACACACACACACACACACACGTGCACGTGCACGTGCACTGACAGAGAGAGAGAGAGAGAGAGAGAGAGAGAGAAAGAGAGAGAGCATCTGGTTCAAAAATCTAACAACAAATCTAATACAAAATCAAACAAACAAACACACACTCAAAACAGGAACACATTTTCATGCCTTGTCTGTCTTGAGTGCGAACGACGGCCGGTCTGCCCATAAGCAATTTGGAAAAAAAAAGCATAAAAAAATCCAAAACGCAAACATCCCTGGGTAAAAAAAAAAAAAAAAAAAAAGTCAGGACAATGTTTTCGATCCTTTTGCACCAGAAACAATTTATTTTTTGAAATAGAAAAGATTCAAATTTTTACCACTCAGATGCACATCCTTTTCTGTGTAGATCCAACGCCTTTATTTGTTGTTGTATTAATTTTGTTGTTGTTGTTGTGTGTGTGTGTGTGTGTGTGTGTGTGTGTGTGTGTGTGTGTGTGTGTGTGTGTGTGTGTGTGTGTGTGTGTGTGTGTGTGTGTGTTTGTGTGTGTGTTTGGGAGTTTAACGTCCTTTTCCAACACGTATTGATGATATCATAGATGGGACAACGAGAAAAGGCCAGCACAAATATTCGGCCCAAGCCGGGGTTCGAACTCACGACCCGAGCATTGAAAGTCCAACGCTCTACCACTCGGCTACATCACTCCCCTCCTACCCCCTTCATCCCCCTTTATTGGATGGTGTGTTGGAGTTCTGATGTCGATGGTACCGGCTTTGGGGTCCCCCCCCCTCTCCCCCCCCCTCTCCCCCCCCCCCTCTCCCCACCTCCCCACCTTTAACACCCTTTGCCGCAAAGTGCGGAGTGATTTAAGCGTCGCGCACTCAAAGCGGGGTGGAAGAGATTCCAGGCAGCCTGGTTTATCTAGCGTGAAACGAAGGCCCGAGCCGCTAGTGTTGTCTGTTGCGATCGACAGACGTGTCGTTACAGGCAAGCCGCACATCAGCTCATCTCATCCTTGGCTTGGTTCAACCTGTCTATTTTCAGAGCCGCTCAGTCAAGACGAAGAGAAACATCTTGCTAAAGTTCGCCGTGACCCAAGATTCTCGAAGTTTTTGAGCTGTCCTTCCTCTCTCCATCCCCCCCCCCTCCCCAACACACACACACACACACACAAACACGCGCGCGCATGCATACCCCATCCTCTACCCCTCCTTCCAATCCTCATCCTACCTTCTCTCCCCTGCAACACCCCCCCCCCCTCTTGTAACCTTATCTCAGTCTTGTCAAGATTAGACTGCCTATACGCTTTAATCGCGCCCTTGGATAGACGCCCCCTGTCTCAGAAATCTCCTGTTTTTTTAGTGGCACAGTCTTAAAGTCTCAATGCGCATGACGGGCACGCAACAGCGAGTGGACAACTTTTCAACTATACAATACTAGAGTTTCATGCCAGGTAATAGTAAAATTAGGGAAAAATGAAGCTGGCTTGTGGACTATTTGTATTCATGCGCGACTGGCACAGGAGCCAGCAGACGACCGTGGAATGAGGGGGTATGTGGTCGCAGCCAACATTGCCAAAACCGGAATATTGGAATTTGTTGAAATTTACTCTACACATGAGTCTATGGCTGCCTGATTTTTGTGATTTTTTGGGGTGAATTAGAAATCATTTCTAGGGTGTCATCTGCAACGTTATGTGTAACAGGAATATATAGCGTTTTCCTCCAAATTTGCATCTCTGGTACGTAGCCTGTTGGTGTCGCAACTTAATTGTAGAAAGTGCACGTGCAGCGTACCTTAAAATCACCAGCCCTACTTAACCCAGATTATCCAGGTCATCGCGATCTTTCTTCCAGCCTTCCAACCCCAAAACGGAAAATCATTTTGACACACTTTCATGCCGTATCGATCGCGGTATATTCTCAGACACTTGCTCGCTCAGGCGAGAATGAAATCTCATCAAGCCGTGTTTGTTTCCTCATGACAGGCGAAGAAAAGCTGTATGAGAAAAGCGGCGCAGTTTTAAAAGTCTGTAATCTTTGGCCTGTCTAATTGACACAGGACACGGATACGCGTGAATGTAATTAGTCTCTGGTTCCATATGAATCACTTTAATTATGCAATGTGTCCTTAAGGGATTGAAGGATACTTCCGCATTGAAAACTTGCATTAATATCCTTTTTGAAATGCAGTCAGAGCGTGTGCCTTCACGTATCGCTCCACGTGATGTAAAGCGAGGTATCTAGTTTTGTTCTGTTGCCCAGTGAAAACTCTCTTCTTCAGTTCTTTGCATCTCGTTCTAGGGGTGTGTGTGTGTGTGTGTGTGTGTGTGTGTGTGTGTGTGTGTGTGTGTGTGTGTGTGTGTGTGTGTGTGTGTGTGTGTGTGTGTGTGTGTGTGTGCGCGCGCGCGCGCGCGCTGGATTTAATCAACGGAATGATACATTTTTTTCCTAACTCCCGACGGAGATTGAAGTATTGAACATTCCAAACGAATGTACAGCAGTTGTCTCCCCTCGCCCGCTGGCGTTGGCAGATCACGACGCATTCCCATCTTTCTCATTCTGCTGCGAGAGGTGTGCTGGCGTGCACACGGCTTGAATGCGCTGGGCTTGAATTTTGTCATTGTTAAGAATTTCATCATCAATGCGCGACAAATTCATTTCCGTCAGGAACTTTGCGGTCGGTAATCAAATCGTTTCGAGCGTTTGGGTGCGTCTCCCGATTTCATTTTGCTGCTGGTTTCGTTTTGAATACCTAACTTGTCATGAACAGATCGACGCGTGTGTGTGTGTGTGTGTGTGTGTGTGTGTGTGTGTGTGTGTGTGTGTGTGTGTGTGTGTGTGTGTGTGTGTGTGTGTGTCTGTGTCTGTGTCTGTGTGTGTGTGTGTGTGAGAGAGAGAGAGAGAGAGAGAGAGATGATGATGATGATGATGATGATGACTGATGATGAAACTTCATTACACAAGGATTGAGATATAGGTTCACGAGAACCTGTCTGACAATCTTTCCTTGCTAAACTACAACAACATAAGATTACTAAAAGACGAAGGGAAAACAGAAAGAAAAAAAAAAACTAAATTAAAAGAGAGAGAGGAGAGAGGGGGGGGGGAGGGGTGTTGGTTGGTTAGTTGGTTGGTTAGTTGGTTGGCTGGGTTTTGATTTGACGTCCCCTTCCACCACATAAACTAAGACATATAAAAGGCGATGAGGAAAAAGCCACTTTTTTCCCTTTTTTTTTTTGTTTTTTTTTTTTGTTTTGATTTTTGTTTTGGTTTTTTTGTGTGTTTGTTTGTTTTTATGTTTGTTTGTTTGTTTCTTTTTGGTTTTTGGTTTTTGTGTGTTTTGTTTTCATCTAGTTTTTTGGTTGTTGGTTTTGTTTTTTGTTTTTTGTTTGTTAATTTTTTTGGGTTTTTTTTTTTGTTTTTTGTTTTTTGGTTTGTTCTGGTGTTTTTTGTTTTTTTGGTGGGTTTTTTTTTTTTGGGGGGGGTGTTTTTTTTTTTGTTTTTGTTTTTTTTTTTTGGGGGGGGGGTTGTTGTTGTTGTTGATGTCCTTGTTTTGGGGGGGGGGGGATTGAGGGCTCACAACTGAGAATCGAACTCACGACCGAAGCATTGAAAGTCCAACGATCTACCAGCCAGGCCATGCGCTGTTCTGCCTCCACATACAGACATGAAACATACGGGTAAAATACATATTTTGTAATAACATCTACTATGGTGGTTATTAGTGGTTGTAATGACCTCTACCGTAGTGGTTATTGAGGACAGGTCTTTGTCACGAAACGAGTTTCACGTGCTCAGGTCATTTCGATGCGTCACAGCTTGGTGCACCTGAGACCTTCATATCCGGGGACTTTCCTACAACATCGATCATTCTAGACGACATTACTTGCTCTCTCTCTCTCTCTCTCTCTCTCTCTCTCTCTCTCTCTCTCTCTGTGTGTGTGTGTGTGTGTGTGTGTGTGTGTGTGTGTGTGTGTGTGTGTGTGTGTGTGTGTGCATTTATGGTCTTGTTAGGGACACACTGAAATATGTTTGCTACTTTTCAAAGCTGCCATTACCAAAACTATGTAAGATTTAAGACTGGTTACGCACGCACACGCACACACACACACACACACACACACACACACACACACACACACACAGAGAGAGAGAGAGAGAGAGAGA
>JACVVK020000621.1:185000-192500 GCA_018292915.2 Batillaria attramentaria
ACCTCACGACCCGAACATTGAAAGTCCGACGCTCTCCGTAGATCTAGGACGGCGTTCGTTTGTTACATGTTACTATATATATGCAAGGTTTCATATGTTCGTGTCGGACAACCGGTCATAGGCCGAACCATTTTCGAAATGTCAAGTAACCTTCTTAACAAGGCAGACACATGTCCTAAAACTCCCCCCCCCCCCAGCCCCTCCTCCACCCACCGCCCTGCCCAATTTATGACACGACTGGTTACAAAGAACATGCCACTGCAACCCAGTAGGAGCCACTTCAAGCCACAATTACGGAAGCCGCGGATCTTCCCCGATAGGCCAGGGGCACTGCAGATTGCATAATACTGACTTGATGTGGCTGCTAGAGACTAGGGCCCGTATGTAATAGTCGAGGTTCAGGCTTTTAGCCCTGGGTTAGAGTCTAACCTTGAACTACACTAGCTCTAGGGTTAAATTTTCTGTTTGTTTGTTTGTTTGTTTGTTTTTTAATCAAGAAGCGGACCCAGTCCAGCAAGGTGCCTAAGCCGTTATAGAAGGATTTTTTTCTTCCTTTCTTCGCTTCCTTTTTCAAATTTAATTTTACTTTTGGGTTTCTTTTGTCCTCGTCTGGGTTAGGCCCGTAGCCGTGGGTTAAATTAACCTCGACTTTTACATACGGGCCCTGAAGACTTCGATTAAAATTGCGACTTTTGCATGGGTTTCTGTGTGATACAAAATTAGATCTTCGAAAATGTCGAGTTGACTGGCTTCACTTAGACATTGCGCAAAAACATATCTATAAAAAATGTGTAACTATTTACGTTCACTAGAGTTTTCGTTCACTTACGTTGACGTCATGTATTCAGTATTTGAACGCCTCTGCATAATTTGCATGCGTTTCTTTTGGCTTCGAGTCCTATACTTCCGTTTTTCGAGACTATTTTTGTCTCCAAATTTTCAACATAACCTCTCTCTCTCTCTCTCTTTCTCTCTCTCTCTCTCTCTCTCTCTCTCTCTCTCTCTTTATTCCTAGAAAATATTGGAACCATCCAAGTAGCTTTTGACTCACTTTGCTAAAGGTCTCAATATCTATTATACAGTTAACAACCTGGCATTATATATTTTTCTAGCGTTAAGAAAACGACAACAGTTGCTCAGCTGAGTTGATATACCTTATTTTGCACTTTGGTTATTTCATGTACAAGTATTGATGTGAATAAGAATGTCTGGATGTCACTCTGAACTTTGAATGGGCCGAAGGCCTATCAATAAACAATTATCTCTCTCTCTCTCTCTCTCTCTCTCTGTGTGTGTGTGTGTGTGTGTGTGTGTGTGTGTGTGTGTGTGTGTGTGTGTGTGTGTGTGTGTGTGTGTGTGTGTGTGTGTGTGTGTGTGTGCCATCATTCTGCAGAGTCGAAATTGTTTGTTTTCTGAGCACATTCTCTCTCTCTCTCTCTCTCTCTCTCTCTCTCTCTCTCTCTCTCTCTCTCTCTCTCTCTCTGTGTTTTTTTGTTTGTTTGGTTGGTTTTATTCTTTTGCTCACAACGAAGACTCAATATTCCACCTGATTATTTTTCCAGTGAGGTTTGTTACGTCTTCACCAGCTCATTCACGATAAAAGACATACCTCAAAATACACGCGTGTTTTTGAGGTAATTGAAAGGCTGTTCTCTCCCTTTTAGTATTGTTTTTGTTAGAGCAACACACGACCCTCTAACATTGCACTGTATGGAGGATACAACAAAAACCAAACATTCCTTGAAACAGTTTCTGCCTGCCGGGAGACTCCTGAAAGGGGGGAAGAAAAAAGCCTAAAGAAAATGAAAATACGTTCCCTGAAAACTGTTTCTGCTTCCAAGCTTCCTGGAGAAAAGTCTGAAACAAAACGAAAACATCCAGACGAGGAAAACTTATCTTTTCCGCAGAACCCTCCAGAATGACAAAACCGAAGATAATGTGAGTATTGTCTTAAAAACACCCAGGAAACTAGAAAGAAAAGAAAAAAACAGAAAAAAATCCAACCGGGTGAAAAATATACACTCCGTTGCTTGGAACGCATGCTTCAGTCATTTAGGATAAAGGGTATAAGCGCCGTGGAATTGACAGGGACTCAGATCCTTTTTCAAGACGAAGGTGGTATACGTTCCACAAAAACCTATGATAGAGTCATCGGAAAAAGGATCTAAGCGGTATGGATTTGACAGGTGCTTGAGCTCTTCTTGTGCAGGCGACAGGATAGAGTAGGTTTTTGTTTTTCAAGTAGTTCTCCAAATTCCGAACACACAGAGCCAGTCGTCTTTCGTCACTGCAGAAGATTTTCCCGATAAGAGAGGAAGCTGGCAAAAGTTGGAGAGTCGGGCGGTTCGGGCGTTTGGCTTGGTGTAGTGGGTTGATTCACTGCTCTCGCATTTCGCGCGAAGGTGCGCGAGTTCGACCCCATTCCGAGGCGTGAGTTTAATAATAAAAAAAGGAAAAATGTGTGTACTCTTAATTAAACGTTGCCTCTTTCCTCTGGTTGTTGCGTAAGGACACAAAATGAGCTTGGGGACAAGTTCAGTATGTGTTTGAATCACCATGTTTTACGTTCCCCGTTTCTTCTGGTTGTTGCGTAATGTCACAAATTGAGCTTGGGTTCAAGTTTGGTATTATTTTGTGTGAAGTACCCTGTTTTACGTTGCCCTTTTCTTCTGGTTGTTGCGTCATGACACAAAATGAGCTTGGGTTCAAGTATGGTATTATTTTGTTTGAATTACCCTGTTTTACGTTGGCCGTTTCTTTTGGTTGTTGCGTAATGTCACAAATTGAGCTTGGGTTCAAGTTTGGTATTTGTGTGAAGTACCCTGTTTTACATTACCCTTTTCTTCTGGTTGTTGCGCAATGACGCAAATTGAGCATGCGGTCAAATTTGGTATTTGGGGCGGTCGGTGGTCTAGTGGTTAAAACACTTGTCAGAAATGCGAGACGTTAGGGGTTCGAGCCCCACTCGGGGCAAAGAATTTTTCCTTCTCCTACGTGGCACCGTTCATTCGGGCCGATCGTCGGGGGTTCTCTCCGGGTGCTCCGGCTTCCTCCCCCTCTGCTTTGGAAATGTTCAGACCACCAAATTTGAAAAATAAATGCAATTCTAAATTCCGAAATTTAAATAGCTGAGCTGACCCTTCGTACCACGTGTTTGTAATGTGTGTATGTCCAGTGTGTGAGAGAATGCGTGTGATTCACGTGAGCGTGCGTGTTGGGTTCAGTTGGCGGCGCTTTGAGCCGATTCATTTAATCGGGTAAAGCGCCCATACAATACTCATTATCACTATCATTGTTTGAAGTACACTGTTGTGTGTTGCCCATTTCTTCTGGTTGTTGTGTAATGAGACCAATTGAGCGTGGGGTCAAGTTTGGTATTTATTATGCATGCTAAGCATGTAAGCAAGTATGTTTATGTCTATATGTCTGTACGTACATGTATGTATGTATGTATGTATGTATGTATGTATGTATGTATGCATGTATGCATGTATGTATGTATATATGTATGTATGTATGTATGTGTGTGTATGTATGTATGTATGTATGTACGTATGTACGTATGTACGTATGTATGTATGTATGTCTATAATTTTAAAAAAAAGTTTGGTATTTATTTGAAGTACCCTGTTTTGCGAGTATGCTAGTTCGTAGTGATTTTTGTTGTCACGAACAAGCGTGATTTTCGTGATTTTTGTATGTGGTAGGGCAAAGTGCATGCCAGGGTGTAGCAAGAGGAGGCAAGCTGCCAGTGAAGGTGGGACTTTTTTGCGCACAAGAGAAGCAAAGATGTCGTGAGTGGATTTGGGTGAAGTGGCTTTCTTGCCTAAACAAAAAGTAGACTAGCATTACTACAGTGAGACCTGAGCGGAAAGGAGACATTCCATTTTTTTTTAAACTCCTGTCAGGTAAGTGCCCTTGAAAGGTCTGTGCATGGTAATTTTTGTTTTTAAATTTAAGCATTTTTATGGGTGACTATGATGCCTGAAGCTAATAGGGAATACGTATAAGTCTTTGTGCATTTGTATTCTTTGACCTGTGAGGGTGGGTGCGTGTTTGGGGGTTTAACGCTTTTTTTCACCACACACGGCTGATATCAAAGACGGGGCAACGATGAAAAAGCCAGCACAAATATTTTGGCCCCAGCGGCCGGGATACGAACTCACGACCCCGAGCATGAGAAGTCCAACGCTCTACCATTCGGCCACCCCGGCTCCCCTGGACCTGTGAGAACCGGACATCTCTGTGAGAACTACATTTTGTATCTGTACTGACCTGAATAAACTGTGGAAACCAACGTTAAACCCAACCAACCAACTAACCGGAGAGTATGTTGCTTCGAGTTCCTGGCACCACACTCCTCCGAGCTTGATAATTCCAGTGTCTTGGGTAGTGCCAGTATGCCTGAGTGAAGAAGAGGGTTGCCTTTTTTTTTTCTTTTTTTTTTAGTGTTTACTCTTGCCCCCAGACTCTTGCTAATGGGCAATATTTCAGTCGGGGTTGTCGTGCTCTGGCAGGCGAAAAGCGTTCCAACAGGTAATAGATTATTTTTGTGCCAGTCCAGCCTCTGTTGCGGGACTAAAACCTATACCAGGATTTTTCGTGACATGTTTGTACAAAGGCTGCATGCTAGTGCCGTAATTTGTTCGCATGCACGCACGCACGCACACACACACACACAAAAAAACACCAAACACCAAACACACACACACACACACACACACACACACACACACACACACACACACACACACACACACACACACAATGTTTGCACGTAAAAACGGGAGGATCCGCGCAATGAAAAACAAGTACACATCATGCATTGCAGGAAACAAAAAGTGTGGCGCTGCACTGTTGCGACGCGCTTCTCCCGGGAAGGGGGGGGGGGGCGGAGTGGTCGAATGGTAGAGCGTTGGACTTCTAATGCTCGGGTCGTGAGTTCGATCCCGGCTGGGGCCAAATATTTGTGCTGGCTTTTTCATCGTTGCCCCGTCTTTGATATCACCCTGTGTGGTGGAAAAGGACGTTAAACCCCCAAACATCCACCCACCCAAGCACCCACCCACCCTCCCGGGAAGGGGGGGGGGGGGAGGGGAGGCGAATTTCCCATATTCCGGTACGGGACTGTAAGCTGTACCAATCACCAAGAAATTTGTTTCGACGAAAACTGTCTTCTTTCTGGGTTGACCGATGACATCATCTCACCATGATCGCATGTTCTTGTTGTGTCGTCCCTGAAAAATAAACCCCTGTTCACTTAAAAAAAAAAACAAATGCCGATAAGGAGGATATAATCATTCGATTTAGGTAATCCTTGATAAATCTCAACGACATGTCGAAATTCAACTCTCTTGTAAACTTTGAAACATATGTACATTACGGTCTAGAACGTCTCAGCAAACAGCTGTCGCAGTAATGCTTGTATTTTCTGCATTTTGTTGTATGCCTGTACCCGTGAACTTACTTACGGGGCTGGAAGCCCTTCAGTAATAAAGAACCTATTCCTATTCTATTCTACATAGAGCTGCATGCAAACAACTCTTGAACTAAAGACATTTTTTGCCATTCCGTTCAGAGTTGTTCTGGCGATGGCATTATCTACCACTTCAGACAAATATACAGTTAAAATCTTACACAGGCAGTGTTGACTAGAACAGCTCCTGGTCGTTGAAGCTCGCACGGCACGCCCAGCAAACGTCGGTGTGTTGCGTTTAGACCTCTTCTCGTCGCTTATCAACCGTCGCGAACCCTACGGTCGTCGTCCGAGAGGCTTCTCAAAGTTCCCGAGCACAACCTGAAATCCTCTGGCGAGCGCTCTTTCAGTTTTATCGCATCGACCTTATAGAATTCCCTGCCAGCACATCTGAGAAATCCCTACATGGTCCAACCCTTGTCGTGGGGTAGTGGCTTGTGTACCTCAATGACCCAGAGAGCTTCGCCAGCGGGAGCACGTGCTCCTGGCAGGGTCACCCAAGCTGGACAGGTCGAAGGGTAGAGGTCAGACGAATGTGGACCACCTCTCCAAGAGGCTAAACGGGTTTGCGTAGGGTTAACAGCCCTACCTGTAAAAAACATAAAAGTTACAGAAGCATCGACAGCAACAAACCAAAACATTCACCTGGGCGAGGAAGGGTCTCCATCCCGGAGACCTATGACGCATTGCAGTGAAAGCCGAAAGGAAGCTGCAAGGCCGACCCCCCTTCTAACACCCAGGACGACGACGAGAGTAGCCACATGGAACATCAGGACAATGTATGAAGTAGGAAGGACCATACAAGTAGCAAGAGAGATGAAGAACTACAGGATAGGAGTACTGGGACTGAGTGAGACAAGGTGGCTACAGACAGGACAGCTGAGATTTTCATCGGGAGAGCAATTGCTGTACTCGGGACACACAGAGGATGGAGCCCCCCACACTGAGGGCGTGGCCCTGATGCTGGCACCGGAGGCACAGCGGGCACTCATCGGCTGGGAACCTGTCAACTCCCGCATCATCACAGCCAAATTCATCACCAAGAAGAAAGACATCAAGCTAAACATCATCCAGTGCTACGCTCCCACCAATGATGCGGAAGAGGAGAAAAAAGATGATTTCTACCAACAACTGCAGACAGTGATAGATAGAGGAGGAGCCAAGGACATGACCATACTGATGGGAGACTTCAACGCCAAGATTGGATCAGACAACACAGGCTATGAGAACACCATGGGAACACACGGACTGGGACAGATGAACGAAAATGGCGAGCGCTTTGCAGACTTTTGTGCCCTGAACCAGCTAGTGATAGGAGGCAGCATCTTCCCACACAAGCGCATCCACAAGGCCACATGGAGATCGCCGGACCATGTCACGGAGAACCAGATTGATCACATCTGCATCAGCCGGAAGTTCAGGAGATCGTGGCGAGATGTGCGCGTGATGAGGGGTGCCGATGTATCATCAGACCACCACCTTCTTGCAACAACATTGAGACTTCGGCTTAAGAGACACACCAACGCCAACAACACACGGACCAGGTACAACGTTGGCCTACTCAGGAACACAGAGACACAAGCAGCATTCCGGATCAGCCTTTCCAACAGGTTCCAGCCACTGCAAGACCTGATAGAAGACAGTGGAATGGATATCGAGACACAGTGGGAACACAGCAAGAAACTCTGGCATGACACATGCGAAGAGGTCCTTGGCAAGAGAAAGACCCAACACAAGGAATGGATCTCTGCTGATACCATCCAGAAGCTGGAAGTTAGGAAAAAGAAGAAAACTGCACTGAACACGAGCCGAACAAGAAGAGCTAAGGCAAAGGCACAGGAAGAATACACAGCAGCTGACAGAGAAGTGAAGAGGAGCACCAGAAAGGACAAGAGGGACTACATCGACAACCTGGCCAATCAAGCAGAGGAAGCAGCCGGACAAGGGAACCTAAAAGACCTGTACCAGGTGACCAAGAAGCTCGCGGGCAAATTTCGGCAGACAGACAAACCAGTGAAGGACAA
>JACVVK020000621.1:197500-205000 GCA_018292915.2 Batillaria attramentaria
GGGTACGCGGGAGGGGGGAGACGGAATATGGGATACTCATGCGCGATACAAAATTGTTAATTACATTCAAAACGTTCTCTGCGTTGAATCGATTTGACCAGAGATATAATACATCACTGAGGAACTGTTCTAGTGATTAAAACACACTGGGTTGAGTTCTGGTGAGATAGTTTTGCTTTGTTTGTTTGTTTGTTTGTTTGTTTGTTTGTTTGTTTGTTTGTTTGTTTGTCTGTTTGTGTTCGTTGTTGTTGTTGTTGGGGGACCGGAGTGGCTGAATGATAGAGTGTTGACTTTTGTTGCTCAGGTGATGAATTCGTATCCCGGCTTGGGCCAAATAAGGACGTTAAGCCCCCAAACACTCACCCTAGTTGTTGTTGTTAATGACGTTGTCGTCGTTGTTGTTGTTGTTTACATTCCATCTTATTGTCTCCAAAACAACCTCACTGAACTGAACTTTGAAGACGAAAAAGGTCCATTCTTTCCAAGATGGAGTTGCAGATACTTGGCTTCTCTTATTCCCAAGCCGATAGCATATGGACCGTTTTCATGGCCTCCCTTTCATCTGCTCTTTATCAAGATGTCCAGCAACTGCAGACAAACACGTCTTGTCTACTTGAATTCCCCTAGTCACGGAAGGTTTTTATTTGAAGACTTGTCCATCTTGCGTGATGCCGGGACATTGATTCATCGCCCTTTAGACGTGGTCTGGAACCTGCCAAATTACAATAATGTCCATTGCTCCCAATACTGGACATGCAATATATATAAAGCCCCGTTGTGAAGCTAGGACTTTTTGCACAGAGGTCGGACACAAGTCACGCAAGGGGATTTGTGTGAACTGCCTCTCTAGCCTAAACAGAAAGTAGACATGCATTACTCCAGTGAGGCCTGGGCGGAAAGGAGACATTCCTTTTTTTTTAACTCCTGTCAGTTGCGTGCCTTTGAATGGTCTGTTCATGGTAGTAATTGTTTCTAGATTGAAGCATTTTTTAGGGGTGACTGTGATGCCTGAGGCTAATAGGGAATATTAGGCATTCTGAGGCCCTGTGTATTTGTGTCCTTCGCCGACATGTGCACTCAACAGCAAAGCTTTTCCGAAACATAGGCTGGCTACCGTAAAAGGGGATAATGCTATCAGTTTTATGCTCACAGATCGTTCTGAGCTGTTTTCGTGGTATCTATCATCACACCACTTAGATGCCTGGACAGTGACAGCGTCTGTAAAGCTGGCACTGAGCCAACAGAAACGTACTCGATGACGCGGCGACCACACTCCCAGTAGTGTAACAGCAGTCGTAGACTGTGAATGTGCGTCCGTTCGCGCGAAGTGTAAACAACATTGTATCGCATTACGAGCTGTACTAACCATCAGGGTAGAGTGTTTTGAGCGTACAGGAGCACTCACGAGCGAAACTGTTCCAAAACATAAGTTAGTTAACAAAGATGGAATTTCAATCAATCAATCAATCAATCAATCAATCAATACATCTTGATTATCCCGGTGGGAAATTTAGCTATGGTGGACAAACAAAATAATAATACATATACATGTGAAATAATTATTTTAGAAAATACACACGAAATGTACATGATAAACATTACCATTAAAATAAAGATTTCTATCAATGTAATATAAAAAAAAAATAGTCTCAGTATTAATAGTAAGTATAATTTAAAGTAGCTATTTAAAATTATCACACTTAAATCCGTTTAAGTCTAGCGAATATGGAGATAGCGAGTTTAACGGACAAGGTCAAGGTCAAGGAAAGAAAAAATGAGAAACGGTTATTGTGTTTCGTCAGAGCATGCTCAGCATGTACAATCGAGGAAATTATTTTCTTTCGAGAGGAAGTGTTTCTCGGCTGTAGAGGGTTAAAAGTGTTATTGCGGGAGTGAAGGGAACGGAAGGGAAGGGAAGTGTGTGTGTGTGTGTGTGTGTGTGTGTGTGTGTGTGTGTGTGTGTGTGTGTGTGTGTGTGTGTGTGTGTGTGTGTGTGTGTGTGTGTGTGTCTGCGTGTGTGTCTGCGTGTGTCTGCGTGTGTCTGCGTGCGTGCGTGCGTGTGTGTGTGTGTTTGTGCGTGCGTGCGTGCGTGCGTGCGTGCGTGCGTGCGTGCGTGCGTGCGTGCGTGCGTGCGTGCGTGCGTGTGCGTGTGCGTGTGCGTGTGTGTGTGTGTGTGTGTGTGCGCGCGCACGCGCTCGGGTGTGTGTCAGTATGTCAGATTCAATGAATAGAAGGAAATAACTTGCCTGACCTACGCAGTTATCCCCCCCTAAAAGCTTCTCCCATGTTCAAATCTTCTACAAACACAACCTACCGGTCTGAAACTTTTTTCCTCTTTCAAAAAGAAAAAAAAATGTCCAGACGGGTTGCGTTAAATCACATTAGAAATTATCCCCTACAAACTCCTCCGAGTATTTTGAAACTTTTTTTTTTTTTTAAAGGAAAACTCAGACGGCGTGCCACTGTGTTAGACCTTACCACGAGACTTTATTCCAAATAAAGACCATGTACCCCTCACAAAAACCTAAACCGTTTACCGTCTCCGTGTTGCAGTCTCCGTGGCTCCGCGCGACTCCTCTGCCTTCCCGGCCTTTTTTTTTTTTTTTTCTTTTTCTAAGAACGTCTAGACTTGGTAATGACGAAACCAATGTGATGCTGTCGTGACGGCTGCAGGCAGGATATTTTAGTCAGTCTGGGCCTGTTTGGCCGTTAAAAAAGCCCAGGGCACGCCAAGCAGCTCATAATGCATTACCCGTAGACACCTTTTGGGGCGGAAGAAGTTGCTGTAATAGTGGCGGTGGCGGTGGTGGTGGTGGTGGTGGTGGTGGTGGTGTGTGTGGTGCTCAGCATGTACACTCGAGGAATTAGCAGTTATTCCCCATCAAGCTGTGGGATACCGACGAGTATTTTGATCCAAGACGCAAATCAACCCTGAGCTTTAGCGAAGGGTTGATTGCGTCTTGGATCAAAATACGAGTCGGTATCCCACAGCTTGATGGGGTGTAAATGCTTTATCATCCTTTTTTGGGCCAATTTATGGTATATTTTGAACGTTTATCCTAGTAAAAACTGACAGTCGACAGCGGCTGCACATAGCAGACGAACGAGTTTGTGCGTCGGCAGAGCACTACGCCGACAGAATAAAGTGCGCCTTTTTATGCTGTCAAGACGGTGTCAATTCACTCATGAACTCAAATCCAAACAAAACCACAAGTTTTAAACTTCCACTAAAGACGCAAACAAACATGCTGACGCTTTCAAGGAAATGTAAATTTGGGAGGTGAATGCGAAACCGATCAAAACTGAACAGCTCTGTTTACGCTTTGCACGATTAGGGCGCGTTCAAGCGGGGTTCTTCCTGTTGCGATTTTCACGAAATCTGAATCTTTGTGAGTGTTTGTTCTTATATTTGTAGTACATGTACACCGATTAAAGTGACCTTCCCAGATCCCCCCAGCAGCTACATTTTATAACTGCATGCATGACTCAAACGATTCAAGAAGCTTCTGTTCAATCGGAGATCTATCTAGATCACGAATCCGCTGCCATTCTCTGCGCCGATAGCACACGGCCAAATCAGTAAACAGCATACATGCCTCGATTGAACTTTTTGAGAACGAATTTTGATAAGCGTTGGTTAAAACTTTCCGAAATTTGAGTAAGGATTGCTTGCTAGGTACAGGCTACTGTTGTTTTGTACTTGTACAACGAGTTTATGAAGTTGGAAACACCGATATGCCGAGTGAAAATGTTTCATCGTCGATGGTGTTGACATCGGGAGCGAGTTCTCCCTGAGGAGTAGTAATACATGTACTTGCTCATCGATGACGACGGTTTTTTTGCCCAAAAAGGTTGTATCTCTGTTCTTTCTTTCTGAAAGAAAGAACCTTTTTGCAGGGAAGCATACCTGATTGTCATGTGATGTCGTGCTCTGTGTCACATGATTTCTCAAGTACTAGTACAATACGGACACTTATTACACAGGAGAGATCAAAGAAAAAGATGCCGCCATGGATGATAAATTATTTTCTTTCGAGTGGAAGTGTTTCTCGGCTGTAGAGGGTTAAACGTGTTATTGCGGGAGCGAAGGGAAGGGAAGTGTGTGTGTGTGTGCGTGCGTGCGTGCGTGCGTGCGTGCGTGCGTGCGTGTATGTGTGTGTGTGTGTGTGTGTGTGTGTGTGTGTGTGTGTGTGTGTGTTTTGGGGGGAGGGGTGCGGCTGAGATAGGTGTAATTTTGGGTGGTGGTGGTGGTGTACGGGGGGGAGGGGGGCGGAGGCGATGAGGGGGGGGTCGAGGGTGGGGTGGGATGTGGGGAGTAGGTAATTTTAGGTGTAACTGATTTTGATGGTTTCGGAATTTAGAATTGCATTAATTTTATTTTCAAATTTTGCAAAGCAGGAAACCCCGAACTGAGACCAGGCGGAGGGGGTAGAGAGGTGGGTGGATGGTTGTTGTTGTTGTTGTTGTTGTTGTTGTTGTTTAACGTCTTCTGTCTACCGTTAAGGTCAAAGATAGGTTCACTAGAAAAGCCTGTACAAATTTTGACCCTCGACTTTTCAATTAACTGGTTGAACCACACGACTGACTCCCCCATGAGGCAAGAGGATATCATGTCAAACACCTCGTTAGGATTTTAAAACTTGGGGGGCCTTGGCTGGCATTGTCAACTTTCGCTCCGCAATCGGGAACCGAACTCAACTTGAGACCTTTTGATTCACGAATCCAACGCTCTACCAACTTGGCCATAGCGGCTCCCCTGCGGAGGCAGGGAGGCAATTGTGTGTCCGGAGCATTCACATCCGGGCAACTGCGGCTGCCAGGAGACTGTCTCGCCAACAGTACAAGTAAGAGGTGTCTTCACAGTAAAATGATACTTCTCTGGGAAACCAATGACCGTGCTGCCCAGAACTACTGCTGGGCAAAACTTTGGGCGTAGGTAGGATTGGTGATCGGACTAAAGCGGAGTTTCAGGCTTACACAGGGCCGTTGCAGCCCTACCGGCCACTCCGGCCATGGCCGGACCACTTTTTGGCAAACACACACCCACACACACACACACACACACACACACACACACACACAAAACTCGTCTTCATGAGTACAGTCAGGAGGGTTTCTAAAGCAAAAGTTCTTCCAAAATAAAGCCTCATCATCAAAATATTTTTTAACTTGCGTTTCCCCGTTCAAACAAGTAACAAGTAATTCTTTTGTTTTCCGTTGAAGTTGAGAACATAATGGCCAGGGACCGTACCTTTTTATTTATTTATTTTTTTTTTTTATGGCCGGAGCACTTTTAGGAGCTGTGCTACGGCTCTGTTACAATACTGAAAAAGTACAACAACAACAACAACGACAACAACAACAGCAACGATGACGACAACCACAACTTCTCACTCAGCAAAAAAAAAAAAAAAAAAAGCTGTTTCTCGAATGCATAAATTCTGTGATCTTGAAACTGTTCAGCGTATCGAGTCATAGCATCACAGAAATGCATCTGGGTCAGCGGAGCGGACCGAAAAGCGTGCGAGCAAGTGTGCTCGTTCTACCCATATACAGTCAAGAGACCAATACTGCTATAGGGTCTTGATATAGTCAAAGTGCCCAGGACATCGCACAAAGATAAGTAGTTCAGGGTTTCTTAACACCAGGGGGTTGGATGTATGGCTAGAGATTAAGAGGCAAGTCCGAAACTAGCCTGACTTTCATCTATATTTCTTCTTTTTTAAGCCCCTCACTCAGGTCTGCACTACCAGTAGCTAGGAATAAGTAATGTTGGGCATGTGCTGCGAACTGGTTTATTGCGCCTAGGAGATGATAAGTTGCAATATTTGCTGTATGTGCGCTTAGTATTTATCCTTGTATTACCTAGTTGTAATTGCTATTTGTTTTCTACGCTTTTTTTGTAATCGGGAGTTCGAAAAATTAGCATGAAGGTGCAGCGTCTCCTGCATGTCCTGGGTTTATACCGCCCCGTAGACCAGTTTACATCCTTTGTCCAACGTTACATTTTTTTATGTAGTGCAGGCACACTCAGCCGCGAATTAGTCTTTGTGGCTTGCGCGGCTTTAAGCCCTAAATCTCACTCACTCACTCACTCTGACTAGGCCAAAGATTTATATGCAGAGATAGGAAACTAGGGATGCGGAGATTAATCGAAACCCAGAAAAAATCGATTCAGTTTTTGGATGATTCAATAAACCGGTTCGACGCTCGAATCGCGATTCACTCGCCAACTTCCGGAACCTCTACGGACATTGCCGAAGTTGTTAAAGGGGCATAACTCTTGTCGCTATCGACTGAAAATGGCAGAACAACTTCAACAACGTGAAATCAGCAATCAGGAAAAGTTTCTTTGTGAAAGAAGTTGGTGGAACAATTCTGACAGATGGAGCCATCGAAGCTTACTCGGGGTTGCCTCCCCTCAAAGGTCACCAGGTTCGCGGTAAATCGCCGGGAAAAAAACCGGTTTCGTCGTGAAATCGCAATTCGAAAACCGGTTCGGCCCACCCGAATCGGAACATCCCTACAGGAAACAAAGGCACTTTCGGAAATATGCGAGGCTACGGCGCTTCTGACTTAAACTCCTCCTTAATAACGCCTTGCTGTGCAAAAATGACCGATTTCACTCCTTCGTGTGAGCTACTTGAAAACGTTATTGGGTGGTTTGGGTTTAGCAAAAGGTCTGAGTAAGTCAGTATTTGAAACTGTAATTTTCTCGCTTCTGTTGGCTCAGTGCCAGCAACTGACATGCAGTCACTGTGCATATGTCTAAGTGGAGTTGTCTCCAACACGAGCCAGCGCTCTCCAGAAGAGGAAACACAAAAAGACAAGTGTTTGCAGACGATAGATATTAACGTGATTGTAATGTGTTTATGTCCAGTGTGTGAGAGAATGCGTGTGATTCACGTGAGCGTGCGTGTTGGGTTCAGTTCGCGGCGCTTTGAGCGGATTTATGAAATTGAGTAAAGCGCCTATACAATGCTTATTATTATTATTATAAATCATAAATGTTGGGCCTTTAGCACGAACGAAAAGTTTTTAAAAAAGGAGAAAATTCTCACTCTTGCTTGAAGATCCCTAATAGGTTTTTTCCCGCGCCTGTCTGCCGCACTTCTTTCCCAGTTCGCCCCGGGGCCATGTTGTCGTCTGCAGACACTTGTCTTTTTGTGTCTCCTCTTCTGGAGAGCGCTGGCTCGTGTTGGAGACAACTCCGGTGATGTGATTTCTCTGTTTAGACCACGCAGTGGGTTTCCAAGCCTTGCGCGAAGAGTGTAAATTGGAACAGTCGTGGGGACTTGTTGTCTCGATGTCTAGGTTTACCAATTTACCTTGTGTGCTGTTTTTTTTTTTTTTTTAACAGACCCCCCCCCCCCATCCCCCCGCTAACTCCCCATGGTTGGTTCAAAGGTTGCCAAAAAAAAAAAAACCTGCCGAAATCTTCTTAAATGCATTTGCGTGTGCTGAGACAAAAAAGACAAAGTTTAAATCCTCTGGTTTCTT
>JACVVK020000621.1:212500-215000 GCA_018292915.2 Batillaria attramentaria
ATTATTTTTTTGGATCACATTACTATTTTTTGCGGAAATGAAGATACGACTCATTATTTTTTTAATCACATTTACTTATTTTAGAAGACCGGACTGGCTGGTGCGTGATTCCTTCGTAGCCATCAGCATATCAGCGGACAATAGATATTTCAGTTTATTTGTTTTTCTTCTTTTCCTTTCGTCAGAGGCATTCTCATGACACGAAGGAAGAATATCGACTTCCAAACCATTCCGTGTCTGTATCTCGTAACACAACAGACTAGACAGAGAAAAAAAAAATCCATCACCAAAAGAGGAAAAAAAGATCACAAATGAATGAAACCAGACGTGTTTCGTGCATGGCCGGACAACTACTGAAGCGAGACGAGGCTGTCATCAAATCCTCGTCAATTTCCTGCAGTTTTCCCTTTGATCTTTCTGCCTTCAAAGAACGCCGCGTGCAGGTAGGTGGCTCTGCTTCTGCGTCCCTTGATGCAGCGAGACATCCACTGGAGCTTGTCGGGACGTTGTCAGCGGAACCAGACAGGATTCTAAGCCATTTCCTTTGATTTCATTGAAGATAGAAAACAATTCTCATTATCTTCTCTTCTCTTCTTTCGACCCCACCCACTTTTCATTAGGCCTCCAGTGTTTCTTTGTGGTGTCACCGACCATAGTCTGTGAGGTCAAAAACAAAAAGCGTGTGGTTCGGGGTACTGTTTCGTGTGTGTGTGTGTGTGTGTGTGTGTGTGTGTGTGTGTGTGTGTGTGTGTGTGTGTGTGTGTGTGTGTGTGTGTGTGTGTGTGCGTGCGTGCGTTCGAGCGTGCGTGCGTGCGTGCGTGCGTGTGTGCGTGTGTGTGTGTGTGTGTGTGTGTGTGTGTGTGTGTGTGTGTGTGTGTGTGTGTGGCGTTAGTGCGTTCATACCTGTTTGTGCAAGTATGCATGTAAATGATAACCAGCTTTTTCACTATGCGGAGTCCCCAAGCCAACGTATTAGATAATAATGATAATAATGAATTGTACTTATATAGCGCAAAATTCTCACAAAGTGACTCAATGCTCGTACTCACGCACTCATACCAACAAATATGCAAACACACACACACACACACACACACACACACACACACACACACACACACACACACACACACACACACACACACACACACACACACACATACACAGAGAGAGAGAGAGAGAGAGAGAGAGAGAGAGAGAGAGAGAGCAGCTGAATCAGGAGGAGGTAAGAGGGCTTAGTCGAAAGCCAGCCGGAACAGATGCGTTTTCAAGTCAGACTTGAAACGATCTATGTCCGACTGGTCTCTCAGACCGGCAGGTAGTGCGTTCCAGAGTAGATAGACCGGCGATGCGGCCTATTGTTTTCCTACACTGATGTGTCTGCGTGTAGTAAACACTTCAGACTGGCGCCTAAGGCCTCTATAACGCCAGTCAGATAGAAAACTGCCGCTGTCGAAACTCGATGGCTGTTTTGCCAGATAGAAGGATGTTTCATTTGGCCATAGCGACTTTGTGGCTTTTTTTTTTTTTTTTTTTGCTGCCACAACTCTTTGCCAACTCCAGTGGAGTTCCTCCCAGGTCATGGGTGGAACCCACGGAGGACTCGGAAGCTGGGACAATTTTTTTTTTATTATGCATGATGATGGAGATGAGGATGATAGTAAGATGATGCTATGGAGGTCCATGTGGTTTGGGACTGCGGGACAGGGCCGCATTCCACGCTTCCTGTCATAAATATCCCGGCATTAACCAGGCCCGGGAACTACGGCACCTGCGGTGCCGGCCGTGTAATCATCCACGTCATAAGACGTGTCATACTAAGGGAAGCACCCCCAAAGTCGCATCCGTGAAGTGGGTGAAGCTCGGCTGTGTGGCAACAGCCTCCCCATCGGGCCCATAGCACACCCGCTCTGGGTAGGAGCCGACCTAGGTAGGAAAAATCCCACTTGCCTCGGCTGGGATTCGCACCCGGGTCTCACGGTCCGTAGTCCGAAGTGCTAACCACTACACTACGGGGGCCGGTTTTGTGGCTTATTCTACTACAGAAAAGCAAATTTCATTGAGCCTACGGGCAATCCCTGAATAGACTGGGACTCGACAAGTCTTGTAAAACTAGTCACCAATCAGGGCCGTCTAGCTGGTCCTTTGTCCGCAACCAAATAACGTCGTCTGGTAAGGACTCGGTACGCTTCTAGAAAATTCACGCCCTCCAAACACCAGAATGGATTCAGATGCTATATTGTGACCCACGTGACTGATTAATAATAATAGTAATAATAATAATTATTATTATTATTATGAGTATTGTATAGGCGCTTTACCCAATTTCATGAATCGGTTCAAAGCGCCGCGAACTGAACCCAACACGCACGATCATGTGGATCACACGCATTCTCTCACACACTGGACACAAGCACATTACAATCACGTGGTGCGAAGGGTTAGCTCCTCTATTTAAGTTTCTGAATTTAGAGTTGCATTTATTTTTCAAATTTTGTGG
>JACVVK020000621.1:220000-247500 GCA_018292915.2 Batillaria attramentaria
TTGGGTTCACATAAAGTTTTCTAGAGATCTTATTCTGTTCTCGAGCAAACGTCTTCCTGTTTGTTTTCTAGGATGAAGAGGAGAAATATTGAAATGGCAAAAAAAAAAAATAAAAAAAAAATGCAGCAACAAGAAAAACTGGAAATGATCATTTCCTGTCTATCTTTTTTAAAAGGTTTTATATGTTTCTAATGCTCTGACAATGTAGACGAACTACAGCAGAAACATAATGCTTCCGCTTTAACATAAAGCAAGGATACTTATACACTGCTTCCGCAAAGTGCTTCATGTCATACTTACACCCAGAAATTGACTATGATGAACAGTCGGTCATTTTGCACTTTCTCTTCGCTACGGGGGGAGGGAAAAAAAGAGAGACAGCTCCAAAATAATAAGATTTCTTGTCAGGGGAGACCAGCGGATCAGGTCACCCTATCTCATTATCTCCCTTGTCGGTCTACATCGCCTGCGCACGCATTTTGCCGATACATCACTGCAGCATTAGCTGTACAGGTTTCTGTCTGAGACTTAGCTCGGTATATACGGTGACTGGCAGCTAATTTGTTTTCCTCAACGGAGATTTAGATCTGAATGTGAGTAAATGTAACGGCAGGTCTAATGTTGACCTTTCGGCGGGGGGCGGCGGGGGGGGGGGGTGCACCACCAACGAACAAGCAAACAAGACAAATAAGAAAAGAAACAAACAATCAGGACAGAATGGAACGGAACGGAAAAGTCCAGAAGACAACACAACACAACACAACAGACCACAACACAACACAACACAATAAAACACAACAGACCAGAACACAACACAGCACAGCACAACACAGCACAGCACAGCACAGCACAGCACAACACAACACAACACAACAGTAGACTGGTCTGTAAAATTCACTTGCAGTCGTTCATTGAATTCACCCAGAGACATATAATATTATATGTATATATTATTACGATCCAGCCATTCAGTGTCTCCTGCCAACTTTAACTGACTGCTGTGTTCAAAAGTTTATGTTAGAAATACAAAATTTAATGCATAAAATTTAAGAGCAATTTTTCTTCGTTCTAGATATAAGTATATCTCAATCTTGACTGAAAAAACAACAACAACAACAACAACAAAAACAAAGAGAAACAACAACAACAACAACAAACTTATTTGCCATTTTGTGAGAACAGGCCACCTAAACAGCTTTACACGTTCTTGCTTTTTGCATAGTCGCGGCCTCTTGACGCAAGCACGCAGTAACATTTTTTTTTTTTTCTGTCTCAAATTATGGATGCCGGAGATCAGAAATAGTGAAAGTTCGATCCACTGTCTGTCTGCTTCGCTTCCCCGCAGTAAAAAAAAAAAAAAAAAAAAAAGGATTCCGTAGCCATCGCCCTGTCCTGTACTAGTAATGGCGTGTCGCCCGTCCATGTCATCAATTATTTTCAGCCAATTACGGCACGCCACGTCAACGTAATCACCGCTGCATCCAGATTTGTCTCCCCCTTTTATCTCCCGGCCCGACTGTTACTCTCAGAGCCGCGCTCGCTTCGCTGAGAAATTGCTTTTGGGGTATTCAGGAATGGCTTTGGCGTTAGCTGCTTCGGAGGGACGCGTTGAAATTTGTCACTGGCGTTACGCGGTCACCGGGTGCAGTCAAAACGGACCCGGGTGTCACAGGTGCTACTCAGCTTCAGGACAGAGGGAGGGAGGGTGAATGGGTGGGTGGGTGTTTGGGAGTTTATCGTCCTTTTCCACTAAGTGCGGGTGATATAATCAGTAGGGGATGTTTTCGCTGTATCGTTCCCTAGAGAGAGAGAGTGTGTGTGTGTGTGTGGGGGGGGGGGGGGGGGGGGGGGGGGGTGTGCGTGTGATTTCACAAGACTTTCATTTGTGTGTGAGTGAACTTAAGTTTTTCATAGGTGAGGCTTCTGTTAGTGCAAGGATGGGTGGGTGTTTGGGGGTTTAACGTCCTTTTCCACCACATACGAGTGATATCAAAAACGGGGCAACGATGAAAAAGCCAGCACAAATGTTTTCCCCAGCCGGGATACGAACTCACGACCCGAGCATTAAAAGTCCAACGCTCTACCATTCGACCACCCCGGCTCCCCTCTGTTAGTGCAAGTTGTGTTTGTTATTATTATGTCTTATTACTATGTTTTATGGTGGCCTGTCATTTCCTTTCTGGGATTAATAATAATAATAATAAATGGCATTTGTAGGGCGCATAAAGTAATTTGAACTGAATTGAATATAGCATCTGAAACCATTGTCATGACTCAGGCTGGCGTATGTTGTTCTATGTACATGCACAAGCGTACCGCGTCAGTAAATTCGAGAGCAGACGACACTGCTCGGTAACAGACTGAGGCACTGAAAAACAAACCCAGACCAGGCATCTGAAAGCCAAGCGAAGATCCTCTGACGCTGACCAAAGCTAAGCAAATCAGCCCTCACACACCCCAAAGACACTCGCCTAGCCAAGCAGCCAAAGACACACGCCAGGAACAACTTGTCCTTAAGGGCCAAAAGCCATAGGACGTAAAGCAAGCTAATGATGACTGCTCGGTTGCGGACTGAGGACCAACTAGACAGCGTTGACTGGCGGCTGTTTTAATCGACTTGGTCGTATCGACGCATAGTACAGCTATAGAGACTTCAGGCCAAAGAAAGTAACATTTTTCTACTATTAGAAGCCGCAAAAGTCATGAAAATGGTCGCAATGACCAAAATAACACAGGGGCGCCGGAACCGGGGGGGCAGGGGGGGCAGCTGCCCCCCCTGTACCCAAGCAGGGGGGGGGGGCAAGAGTGTCTTTTTGCCCCCCCCCTGGAAAATCAGGTGATTATGGCAAGAGGGGGGGCAAAGCCATGGTCTTGCCCCCCCCTCCCCTACCTCTCCCCCTACCCCTCTTAGTGCTCTCTCCCTCATCCCACCCAACAGAGAACTTCTGTTTTTGCGGACCGAAGGCTGTCCGCTCCTCTGATTGACCCCCCCCCCCCCCCTGGAAAATCAGGTGATTATGGCAAGAGGGGGGGGCAAAGCCATGGTCTTGCCCCCCCCCCTACCTCTCCCCCTACCCCTCTTAGTGCTCTCTCCCTCATCCCACCCAACAGAGAACTTCTGTTTTTGCGGACCGAAGGCTGTCCGCTCCTCTGATTGACACCCCCCCCCCCCCCCCCCGCTTTTCACTTTTTTCGGGCAACGTCCTGGTTCGTAAAGGTTTTTTGTCTACGCAGCATTTGATCGCCCCCCCCCCCCCCCCCCCCCGCTTTTCACTTTCTTCGGGCAACGTTCCCGCTCCGAGATTCTGGCCCCCCCCTCCCCCCAACATCTTCCGGCGCCCCTGTAACATCTATTCATTTGGCAAACAGCGCGCGAAACACACATGTGCACATCGCAGTCGTTGCGATCGGTGTGTCTACTATCTACAAAACTGAACACAGCTGTGCTCGGTCACAAACCGATTGAAGATGCACTGTCCGCCACGTTTGCGCGCCGAGTGACGTAGTACAGCAAGTCAGAATCTGTTGTGGAAACCACAGTCACAGTTGTCGCTATTTGAAATCCAGGTTGCTGTGATGACGCCACAGCGGCGGACCCCCCCCCCCCCCCCCAAATCACAGCTGTGTCACAACTGTGGACAGCACTGTGGCTCTCCGCAGTGCCCAGTTAAGAGCCAGCTTAAGAGCTTTGTAAGCGGCAGGTTTTGTTGTTGGTTTTTTGGGGTTTTTTTTGTTGTTGTTGTTGTTTGTTTTTTTGCTGCCCCAGCTCTTTGCCAGATCCAGTGGTGTTCCTCCCAGGAATCCACGGAGGACTCGGAAGCTGGGACATTTTTTTAAATTATGCATGATGATGGAGATGAGGATGATAGTAAGATGATGCTATGGAGGTCCATGTGGTTTGGGACTGCGGGACAGGGCCGCATTCCACGCTTCCTGTCATAAATATCCCGGCATTAACCAGGCCCGGGAACTACGGCATCTGCGGTGCCGGCCGTGTAATCATCCACGTCATAAGACGTGTCATACCAAGGGAAGCACCCCCAAAGTCGCACCCGTGAAGTGGGTGAAACTCGGCTGTGTGGCAACAGCCTCCCCATCGGGCCCATAGCACACCCGCTCTGGGTAGGAGCCGACCTAGGTAGGAAAAATCCCGCTTGCCTCGGCTGGGATTCGAACCCGGGTCTCCCGGTCCATAGTCCGAAGTGCTAACCACTACACTACGGGGGCCGGTGTTGTTTTTTTCTACTCAGAACTCATTCGGAACATAGAGTCTTTAAGTGTACACGCTGATTGTACTGATATCTGCCTATAATACACACATGAAAAAGAAATAAAATGATAATTGAGAATAATGAAACGAGAAAATGATGAAGGAGGGCAAAAACAAACAAACAAACAAACAAGAAAGAAAAAAGAAAAGCCTTCTGAAACGGTTTCTGTGCCCAGCATAGTACACCCGCTTTCTGATCCCCCCCCCCAGCCCACACTATCCCCCCCCCCCCCCCCCCCAAAAAAAAAAAAGGGGGGGGGACGAGAGAAAAAAAAAAGAGAAAAGAAAAGAAGGAAAAGAAAAAAAGAGGAAGAGAAAAGAAGAAAAAGAAAACAAATAAAAGACTTTAAATGAGAGCAAATCCATCGTCGAAACTTTTGAATCGGGGTAGCACCCGAAACCCTCCCGTCCAGTTTGACTACGACAGCTAGTGATTAGGTGGTGGCCGGGTGCAGCCAGTGACAACGATGGCCGTGGACTGTGGGAGACAGGAGAAGAAAAGGTCACGGTGCTCTCGTCTGAGTGCACAGCACGTGCAGCCCTTCCACAAGCGTTTCAGTTCAGCGCGGTAAGGGGCGGGGGGAGGGGGAGACGGGAGAGAGTGTGGCGGGGGGAGGTAGGTGTTTAAAATTCTCTCTCTCTCTCTCAGCAACGGCAAGGTTGAAAATTGGTCTGACGACCAACACCTTTTTTACCGTTGTAAAATAAAGATTCGTTCGTTCGTTCGTTCGTTCTCTCTCTCTCTCTCTCTCTCTCTCTCTCTCTCTCTCTCTCAGACACACACACACACACACACACACACACACACACACACACACACACACACACACACACACACACACAGAGTCTCAGAAGTATTGGAACCACTGCAGAAATTATGCAGACGACCGGTGCATTTTAAACAAGTACAACAGCAACTCGAACTTTTTCTATTGTCAGTGAAAAAATGTCTGAAAAAGTGTTTCGTTGTGATCAAGCGGACGTTAAACTCCCAAACACCCACCCACCCACCCGAACAACCCTCTCGCTTTGTGCTCGGGAGTATTCAACCAAAGACTACCTCGTGACATTGCATCGTCATGGTAGCCCTGGTGGCGCAAGGGTATCGACAGTCCATCCCACCTGAACAGCACGCAAGCTGTTATCGTCGGATGGAGGTACACTCTCGGACGAAGAATGGGTGGGGGTGGGTGTTTGGGAGATTAACGTCCTTTTCCACCACGTATGCGTGATATCAAAGACGGGGCAACGAGAAAAAGGCCAGCATAAACATTTGGCCCTCATGATCCCGAACATTGAGAGTCCAACGCTCTACCATTCGGCTATCCCGGCTCCCCCCTCGGATAAGAGGAGGGAACAAACGCATAATTTTATATGATGTTTAGAAATACCAATGCTACCATTTTTAAGACGTTCGTAAGACGTTCTGGGCTGTTTTGATTGAGTCTAGCGTCACATCACTAGGACACATGCACGAATGCATGCTACATACCATAGATGCAAATTTGGAGGAAAACGCTATATATTCCTCTTACACATAACGTTGCAGATGACACCCTAGAAATGATTTAAAATCCCCCCCCCAACTCCCCCCCCCCCCCCCTTGTTTTTTTTTTTTGTTTTTTGTTTTTTTGTTTTGTTTTTTGCAGTGTTGGCAGCGACCACATACCCCCCTCATTCCACGGTCGTCTGCTGGCTCCTGTGCCAGCCGCACATGAATACAAATAGTCCACAAGCCAGGCTCATTTTTCCCTAGTTTTACTATTACCTGGCATGAAACTTGTTTACAAAAAGCACCAGATTGCCCCCCCCCCCCCCTTTTTTTTTTTTTTTTTTTTTTTAGCTCTGCACACAAATTTTAAAAGGGGCAAAGATTTTCTGCTATATTTAGCGTAGTTACTACATGACCCGGAAGCTATTGCTGGTCTGGAACCGAATGCATGCACAGACAGGGTTGCGTTCAGCTGATTGAAGAAGAAGAAAAAAAAAACGCAGTAGACGGTAGCATTATCGGTACACAAAGCGTTGTGAACGTTAGGGCTTGTGTTAAAAATTATTTTACTTCTTTATTTATTTTAAATTTAATTTTTTGAATTCATTTTTGATTTTAGTTTTTTAATTTATTTTAAATTTTAAAATTTATTTAAATTTTATTTTTAAATTCATTGTTTTATTTTTATATTTGATTTTATTATTGTAATTTTATTTTTAATTTTATTTTTATTTTTAATTTTACTTTTACTTTTAATTTGATTTTTATTTTTAATTTGATTTTATTATTTATTTTGTTATATTTCTTATTGTGGTGTTGTTGTTGTTGTTGTTGTTGTTGTTGTTGGTTTTTTTTCGTTTTTTGGGTTTTTGGTTGTTTGTTTGTTTGTTTTTTTTGTTTGTTTTTTTTTTTTTTTTTTTGGGGGGGGGGGGGGTGGGAACGGGTCTCAACTTGTACGAGATTTAGAAATCCGCGTACAGCGTCGTTAGCGACATGGTATAGTACGTGGCCTGTGGTATCGTCAAAAATATAGGACACCGAGTGACTATTCCAGCGTTAGTCACCCGAAAAATGTCAGGCTGCCCTAGGACTTGGGTGTAATTAGTTTTCTAGTCGATAACATGCTTCACTAATCCCTCGTGACAAATCGTTCCGTTTTCTCCCTTCCATTCCCGTCCCACTCGGTTTCCTCCCGTTTTTCCTAGGCTTCGCGCAGGCGCATTAACATGTTCCGGTGTGCATTTGACCTTGAGAGGTCACCTGCGGAAGTGGCTTGCACTGGCGACTGGGGTAAGATGGCTTCCGGTGCTGAATTTCCAACCGGGCCCCGCCACGATAAATTCGCCCTCATTATCGGCCGGGTCCGCCTTCCCGCGCCGCCATTTTGATCGCGGCGTAATGAACTCTGGATCAATTTTTCTGCTTTTGAGTCAATTTGGCGGGAGAGTGGGAGACTGCATTGCAGTATACAACCTTTCCCTGAATCCGGTCCCCCCCCCCCCCCCCACCGGCACAGCTTCACTTCGACTGTGACGTCACCATGGGTGGGTTGGGTGGAAGTTTGGGAGTTTCACGTCCTTTTCCACCACATAAGTGATATCAAAGACGGGGCAACGAGAAAAAAAAAAAAGATTTGGCCCCAGCCGGCGGGATTCGAACTCACGACCCGAGCGTTGAAAGTCCAACGCTCTACCATTCGGCCACCCCGGTTCCCCGACGTCACCATGGGAGTCGAAATCGGCACGTGCAGTGTGTCCTATCCCACAGTAGTTTTGCTGACGTGGGCTAACGTATCATTTCATATCAGTTATTTGTTTTGTGATTTGATTATTTCAGTATTAGGAACCACTGCTTGTTTTATGGCTTATTGCATTTACTATACTTATCAACTTGGTTTGCTTCCTTGCAGTTGGTGTTTTGTTGGTTTGTTTGTTTGTCTGTTGGTGTTTGTTTGTTGTTGGTTTTGTTTGTTTGTTTAGTCTTAATCTCTCGTCTACACCGTTAAACCCCCAAACACCCCCCCCCCCTCCACACACACACACACACCTTCTCTCTCTCTCTGTGTGTGTGTGTGTGTGTGTGTGTGTGTGTGTGTGTGTGTGTGTGTGTGTGTGTGTGTGACACTTTCAGCATTTATACATTTATGTATCTTTCGAGGTTTGCGAGGAAAATGGTCCAATATACCTCTCAACATAAAAACAGCACACCTTCTCAATACACAAGGGTCATATTTTGTACGTACCAGCTGGTACATCCTGCACATACGCACCTACAATGATGTGATACAAGGCCCACCACTCTCGCAGCCACGCTCCGTACCATTCCAGTTGTCTTCTCCTTAGATTCCACCACCCAAGGCTGTTCCAGCACACCGCCTTCTTCCCAGGGGGCCAAAAAACATATCGAGAGCCCCACAGTTCCTAATTACGTAAGCGGACGCCGTCTGCTTTTAATTTGGAGCAGTAGCGTCGTGTTTAATTTGGATTGCTAGGGTTACAGGAGGGGAAAAAATGTGATAATAATAGAGAAAAAAAAAAAACTTGCCGCGATCCCAGAACGCACTGCAGCCGGCCTCGTCAGTCCCGCCGTTTCGTTAATTGCATGATGAATGGGGAGAGTGTGTATGGAGCAATTCCTGCTGAGAAAAAGTAAGCTGATTGCGAAGGACGAACGGGAGTAAGAAGGTTTCTTACTGATGGCCCTGAGGGTTGAGGGGCGGCGTCACAGCGAGACTGGTTCAAGTCCTTTGTCTTGTTTTTGACGGCCGGCGGGGTTTGTGCAAGAGCAGGGACAAACGTGGGCAGATGCACAGACAGTGGATGCAGAGGCACAAATACTGGATGTAGAACTTTCACGTACGTGCGTATGTACCTAAGTACACACACGCACGCGCGCGCGCGCACGCACACACACACACACACACACACACACACACACACACACACACACACACACACACACACACACACACACACATCAGTACATACGCACGCACGCACAGAGTTATTCGAGGCTTAACGCTGCGCAAGCAACACTGAAAGACTATTTCGCGCGGGGAGATGGAGAGAGAGAGAAACAAAATGAAACGAAACTTTATTTTCCAAGGATAAAAAGATATAGGTACAAAGACCTGTCTTCTATCTTGTTCTTACTAAAGTAGGACAACTACACTACAAAGGAGAGAGAGAGAGAGAGAGACAATGACAATCCTTTATTTTCCAAGGATAAAAAGATATAGGTACAAAGACCTGTCTTCTATCTTGTTCTTACTAAAGTAGGACAACTACACTACAAAGGAGAGAGAGAGAGAGAGAGACAATGACAATGACAATGACAATCCTTTATTTTCCAAGGATAAAAAGATATAGGTACAAAGACCTGTCTTCTATCTTGTTCTTGCTAAAGTAGGACAACTACACTACAAAGGAGAGAGAGAGAGAGAGAGAGACAATGACAATGACAATGACAATGACAATCCTTTATTTTCCAAGGATAAAAAGATATAGGTACAAAGACCTGTCTTCTATCTTGTTCTTGCTAAAGTAGGACAACTACACTACAAAGGAGAGAGAGAGAGAGAGAGAGACAATGACAATGACAATGACAATCCTTTATTTTCCAAGGATAAAAAGATATAGGTACAAAGACCTGTCTTCTATCTTGTTCTTGCTAAAGTAGGACAACTACACTACAAAGGAGAGAGAGAGAGAGAGAGACAATGACAATGACAATGACAATCCTTTATTTTCCAAGGATAAAAAGATATAGGTACAAAGACCTGTCTTCTATCTTGTTCTTGCTAAAGTAGGACAACTACACTACAAAGGAGAGAAAGAGAGAGACAATGACAATGACAATGACAATGACAATCCTTTATTTTCCAAGGATAAAAAGATATAGGTACAAAGACCTGTCTTCTATCTTGTTCTTGCTAAAGTAGGACAACTACACTACAAAGGAGAGAGAGAGAGAGAGAGACAATGACAATGACAATGACAATCCTTTCTTTTCCAAGGATAAAAAGATATAGGTACAAAGACCTGTCTTCTATCTTGTTCTTGCTAAAGTAGGACAACTACACTACAAAGGAGAGAAAGAGAGAGACAATGACAATGACAATGACAATGACAATCCTTTATTTTCCAAGGATAAAAAGATATAGGTACAAAGACCTGTCTTCTATCTTGTTCTTGCTAAAGTAGGACAACTACACTACAAAGGAGAGAAAGAGAGAGACAATGACAATGACAATGACAATGACAATCCTTTATTTTCCAAGGATAAAAAGATATAGGTACAAAGACCTGTCTTCTATCTTGTTCTTGCTAAAGTAGGACAACTACACTACAAAGGAGAGAAAGAGAGAGACAATGACAATGACAATGACAATGACAATCCTTTATTTTCCAAGGATAAAAAGATATAGGTACAAAGACCTGTCTTCTATCTTGTTCTTGCTAAAGTAGGACAACTACACTACAAAGGAGAGAAAGAGAGAGACAATGACAATGACAATGACAATGACAATCCTTTATTTTCCAAGGATAAAAAGATATAGGTACAAAGACCTGTCTTCTATCTTGTTCTTGCTAAAGTAGGACAACTACACTACAAAGGAGAGAGAGAGAGAGAGAGAGACAATGACAATGACAATGACAATGACAATCCTTTATTTTCCAAGGATAAAAAGATATAGGTACAAAGACCTGTCTTCTATCTTGTTCTTGCTAAAGTAGGACAACTACACTACAAAGGAGAGAAAGAGAGAGACAATGACAATGACAATGACAATGACAATCCTTTATTTTCCAAGGATAAAAAGATATAGGTACAAAGACCTGTCTTCTATCTTGTTCTTGCTAAAGTAGGACAACTACACTACAAAGGAGAGAAAGAGAGAGACAATGACAATGACAATGACAATGACAATCCTTTATTTTCCAACGGTAGAAGATTTTGGCCAAAAGGCCAGTTTGCAACCTTGCCGTTGCTAGACTACAGTAGGAATGTAAAAGTAAGCTAAGGATTGTACACATTATAGACATTAAAACTGAAATACAAGAAGGCGGCGAATAAGCACAATAGCTAAGAGAGAGAGAGAGAGAGAGAGAGAGAGAGAGAGAGAGAGAGAGAGAATCTTGGCGGAAGACGATTTTAAGATTGTACTCGTGGTGACGCCTTGAAAGATACCTTGGAGTGGGCAACTCTAAGTGTCATGAAGTGTTTCGTACAGATGCTATAAAAACCATTACGTCAGTGAGTTAAGTAGAAACTAGAGTTTTCTCGTGTTCGTTTTCCTTTAAATGCAAATTCAGGTTCACAAAACAGGAGTGTGTTGTCTCTGAGGGATGCTACCACTTACCCGCTTAAAAGATGAAAACATTACTCTTAAAGAGGAAATTACAATGCTGCCATAAACTTCGGGAGAAGTCGTTTAAACCTTTGAGGGTGGGTGGGTGTTTCGGGGTTTAACGTCCTTTTCCACCACATAGGGTGATATCAAAGACGGGGCAACGATGAAAAAGCCAGCACAAATATTTGGCCCCAGCCGGGATCGAACTCACGACCCGAGCATTAGAAGTCCAACGCTCTACCATTCGACCACCCCGGCTCCCCTTAAACCTTTGAACTCCTCATTAAAAGTATAAGTTTTATGTACAATTTGTTTCAGAAAAACAACAACAACAACAACAACAAAACAAAAAACAAAACAAAAAACCAAAAAAACGCCTAAACCCCCCAAAACAAGAAAAGACAATTTCGCTTTCTCAAAACTCATTCCATTAGCTTCACGCTTATTAGCTCCCCTGCTCTCGGAGTCAAACAGCGAACGTTTAGAAAAAGAGTTATGTTCTGTTTACGTTCACTTCCCCTGATGAAAAGGGAGTTAATTACATCACACCAGAATGCATCCATTGCAGAAGACGACTGCGGCCTATACTTATCACAGCCGGTTATTTTGGGGCGCGCTGTGAGTTAACAACTGACGTTCGGAGGCAACCAGCAGAACGTGTTGCCCTTCTGTGTCAAGCTCTGGACAGCTGCTCAAAGCTCTCCGTTTTTTCCTCCTTGCTGGCATGTCAGATTCTGGGCCGCCGGTTTTTGGATGCAAACGAAAGCGCCACATGCAACGTACGTTGGACAGAACACTACGCAGTAGCCCTTCTTAAATTCCGTTGCGGTAACCATAAACTCCCTATTGAACAAGGCAGAAAACAAGGTATACCCAGAGAACAGCGACTGTGCGGAAAATGTGACATGCGTGCAATAGGCGATGAATTTCATTTCATTCTAGAATGTCCGGCGTTTCAAGAGGAGCGCAACAAGCACATACCACTTCGTTTCCTTAGAGTCAAATCGACGTACAATCTTTGTAAACTGTTGGGATCAAAATCCAAAAAAGTTGCCCTTGCTCTAGCAAAACTTTTGAAAGCGAGTAGGACGGTATAGACTCTGTGTGTGTGTGTGTGTGTGTGTGTGTGTGTGTGTGTGTGTGTGTGTGTGTGTGTGTGTGTGTGTGTGTGTGTGTGTGTGTGTGTGTGTGAGCTGTTTCAGAGGTTTCATAGCTTTCCTGTGTATAGATTATGTGTATGTTGTACATATATCGTTCTGTGTATAATTATGTGGTCTTGGTTTGTTCATTTTTTGGTATCCTCCATACCCCGAAAGGGGAAAAAGGAAAATAAAATCTAGAATCTTGGAAATGTTCGGCCCACCAAACTTCAAAATAAAGTCTCGCAATTCTAAATTCCGAAACTGAAATTGCTGAGATGACTACCCGCACCTCGTGACTGTAATGTGTTTATGTCCGGTGGGTCAGTGAGGGAATGGGTATGATTAATGTGAGCGTGCGTGTTGTGTTAAGCTCGCGGCGCTTTGGGTCCAGAAACTGGGCCAAGGGCCTATATGATACATTGTTGTTCTTCTTCTTTCTTGTTCTTGTTCTTCTTGTTCTTCATCTTCTGCTTCTTTCTTGTTCTTCTTCTTTCTTTGAAGTTCTTGTTCTTTCTTCTTCTTTTTCTCTCTTGTTCTTCTTTTTTCTTGTTCTTGTTGTTTCTTCTTCTTCTTTCTTGTTCTTTCCTCTCCTTCTTCGTTCTTCTTCTTCCCCCTCTTTCTTCTTCTTCTTTCTTGTTCTTGTTCTCTCTTGTTCTTCCTCTTTCTTCTTCTTTTTTTCTTGTTCTTCCTACTTGTTCTTTCTTCTTTCTTCTCCTTCTTCGTTCTTCTTTTTCTTTCTTTCTTTCTTCTTCTTCTTTCTTGTTCGTCTTTCTTTTCGCCTTACAATCTAAAACCGAAGTAAAAAAAAAAAAAAAAAAAAAACATTCACTCAATGTACACTACGTAAGAACAACTAAAAAAGTAAAAGAGCACAGATTCAAACAACAACAACAACAACAAAGATCAGATAAAACAACTGAGTAGAAATGATAAAGGACAGGCCGAGACAATTAAAAACCAAGAACAAGTACCAATGATAAGACCCAAACCACAAAAGGATAGATTGGAATGAGCCAGATAAAACCTTAATCCAGTTTTATCGTTTAGCGGACAGGGGTCTGGCTCTGGCTATTAAGAGTTAGAATCACAACTTCAAGGGAGATCCCTCTTTTTGGTTCCCTTTTTTTTTCACCAGTTACCGAGTTTTCTGGCTCCCGGGCTGCGCATCGGGGTTTCTCTCCGGGTCCTCTGGCTTTTCTTACCCCGGCAAAATTAATTCGAAAATAAGTAGGTGAGTTGTGCTGACTGCTGCGACGCGGTTTGTTCCCCTTGGGAAGCAATCCCAAATTTCCGAAAGTGGTGTGTGTGTGTTTTTTTTTTTTTGTTTGTTTTTTTTGTATTATTAAAAAAAGAAAGAAAGAACGAGAAGAAGAAAAAGAGAAGAACAATAGAAAGAAGAAGGAGAAAGAGAAAGAAGAAGAAGACAAAGACAAGAAAAGGAAAGAAAAAAAATCTAACCTGTCACTGCCAAAGATCGCAACAAGATTTCTTCTAATGGGGCACGGAGAATACATGAAACTCTCTCTCTCTCTCTCTCTCTCTCTCTCTCTCTCTCTCTCTCCAGAAAAAAAACAGTCCTTCAGACCTACAGGGACTTTAGCTATAATGTCACCCTACCCTATCACGTTGCCCCTAGCAACGTGACGTGGAGGCCGCTGGATGGGCGACGTAAAACACGCGTAAAATAATTATCGCAACCGGAGAAGGATCGTCCCTCGCATTTCGGCCACCCATAAAACTCTCCTGGGCTTTGCAAATGCCGGGACAATATGACATTTCAGATATCGTCTTAGAACAAAAAAATTTTGAACGTTGTAGTCGTCTCGCCGGTGTCTCTGCCGCGGTGGTCGGTGGTCTAGTGGTTAAGAGACTTGTCACCAATGCGAGAGGTCAGGTGTTCGAGTCCCACTGGGGGCAAAGAATTTTTCCTTCTCGTATGTGGCACCGTTCATTCGGGCCGATCGTCGAGGGTCCTCTCCGGGTACTCCGGCTCCCTCCCCCTCTGCTTTGGAAATGTTCAGCCAAGGAAATTAGAAAAATGAATGCAAATCTAAATTCCGAAATTTAAATAGCTGAGCTGACCCTTCGCACCACGTGACTGTAATGTGTTTATGCCCAGTGTGTAAGAGAATGCGTGTGCTTCACGTGAACGTGCGTGTTGGGTTCAGTTCGCGGCGCTTTGAGCTGATTCATGAAATTGGATAAAGCGCCCATACATGTTCATTATTATTATTATTAAAAGGTTATTGTCTGTCGCTACTGTCAGGATGTAGTGTATGGCTGTTGAGGCGGTTTAAAGCAACCCATGCAATCAGACGAACCATCCACGCATACTCACGCACTCACACCATGCAAGCAACGAATACGAAGAACGACATGCAAAGTTACCAGGCTGAAGAGGTATCGATGGGATTCTTGGATTTGATCCGGTTGCACAAACACACACACACACACACACACAAGCACACACGCATGCACTCGCTCACTCGTCCGCCATTCTCTCGCACACCCTCACGTCATTTCGCGTCATGGTTACCGCGCCATGACAACAACGTGCCGATTTTAAGTCAGAAATCTAAATTTCAAATTCCAAATCTGACGCAACTTCTCGAACTGTCTCTCAAGTGGAGCGGTGTCTGTTGAGCAAAGATCAAAGAGTACCCGGCGGGTACCGCGCGCATAGCTGGACCAGACGCCGGGTATCGGAAGTTTACGTTTCATACTCAAAGTCAGCATGCTCTAATTTTGAGTTCTCAGGCGATATTTGAAATGCCTTATTGTCCCGACATTTGTGCAGATCAGGTGAAATGTGCCTTGCTTCTCTTCCCTGATCTGTAGCCTAACATCAAGTGACCTCCCTCGCATCACGTTATTTGACATGTCACATTGTCCCGGCATTTGTACAGATCGTGAAATGTGCCTTACTTCTCTCCCCTGGTCTGTATACTCACCTCAGGTGACCACCCTTGCATCCCGTTTTTTGAAATGCCACATTGTCCCAGCAATTGCACAGATGGTGAGATGTGCCTTGCTTCTTTCCCCTGATCTGTAACCTCACCTCAGATGACCTCCCTTGCATCACGTTACCTCCCTTTTCCTTACCGCGATGGCGCGCCAATTAAACGCATGGCACGTGCGCCGCGCCTGCAGGGCCCATAACTCTGCGGCGCGCACCGCATACCGTAGCGAGAAGAGCCGGGATGGGATCCGACGGGTATGGATTAACCCCCTTGACTTCGGGACTTCGAGGACGGGGCATGGGTGCTCGGCATGGATTTGTTCATTAGCTCGCTGCGTTGCTCGATCTATTGCGTGTGTCGGAAAATAATAATAAAAATGTGTGTGTGTGTGTGTGTGGGGGGGGGGGGGGGGGGGGGAGGGGAAGGGGGTAGGGGATGGAAGCGGTTGAATACAGGAAGGGGAGGTGACACTGCCAAACAGCTAGAGACGTAGGCTGAGTGATCGGAAGGCTATCAGTATCATGCAAAGATGTGTCAGAAAATAATTATAATTATAAAAGTTTAGGAACGGGCGGGAGGGCTAGGGGGTAGGGGTTTGGGGGAGGGGGGGCTGTATGACAGAGCAACATAATTAGGGCTCTAGGTCTAGGATGCGAGAACGAAAGACTAGCATGCAAAGATGTGCCTGATGAAATAATAATAGTAATAGTAATCAATAAGGGGGAAGGGCTTGTAAAGGAAGGGACTGAAGAGAGAGAGAGGGAGGAGGGGGCGGTGGTGTTGGGGGGGGGGGGGGGGCGTGGAAGAGGAGGGTCTGTATGACCGTGCCAAACAGCTAGGGATCTAGATGTAGGATGGGTGAACAGAAGCAGATGCGTCTTGATGATGATGATGATGACGATGACGATGACGACGACGACGACGACGAGGGACTGCAGAGAGGGAGGAGAGGGGTGTGTGTGCGAAGATGAAGATGTCTATAATTATGACAGTGTAAAATTGCTATCGAAAGCTCGAATGTGAGTGAACGGAACTAGCATGCAAAGATGCATCGGATAATCATCATCATCATCATCATCTTCATCGTCGTCGTCCACATCGTCATCATCATCATCATCATCATAACAAATGAAGTGGTGTGTGGAGGGTGAGGGCTGTAAAGGAAGGAACTGAAGAGAGGGAGGATGGAGAGAAGGGGGTTAGAAAGGGTCTCTATAACGTACAGTGCAAAACTGCTGGAGCCTTGTGATGAGCAAACGGTAGATTAACATGCGAAGATGCGATGGCGCAGTGCACAGCGGCAGCAAGAACATAATCGTCTATTGATCGCGGTTGTTGCGGTCCATCAGGCGGCTGTGCAGTTAAATTCGCCCATGAAATTTCACCAGAGTTCGCAGAAGATAACTTTTTGTGTTTTAAGTAATTGCGTTTCAGCGCACTCAGGTACGTTGAAAATGTGTATTTTCATGATTGGTAGAGGGGCGTTGAGGTGTGCGTGTGTGAGTGTGTGGAAGGAAGGGGGGGGGGTGGTGGAGACGGAAAAAGGGGAGAGGGAGGGGGCCTAGAAAGCCTAGAAACAAACAAACAAACCGGCAAACAAAATCTGGAGTCGGTTTGTAATCGTGCAAAACCATAGTAAAAAACAACAACAACAAAAAAAACGCTTTTTATTTTACTTTGAAGGAAGTGAGAGGAAGAGAGCGGATGGGTGTTTGGGAGTTTAACGTCCTTTTCCACCGCGTAAGAGTGATATCGAAGACGGGGCAACGACAAAAAGGCCAGACAAAAAATATGTGGTTACAGCCGGGATTCGAACTCACGACGCAAGCATTGAAAGTCCAACACTCCACCATACGGCTATCCCGGCTCCTCGAGAGGAGGTGGGATTAGAGGGGGGGGGGGGCTGGCGGGGGGGGGGGGTAAAAAAAGAAGTATTGCTGCCTAGAATGACAGAAAACAGAATGACAGATCTCTGCATGCCACCTGCAAAAAATCAGTGTGTGTGTGTGTGTGTGTGTGTGTGTGTGTGTGTGTGTGTGTGTGTGTGTGTGTGTGTGTGTGTGTGTGTGTGTGTGTGTGTGTGTGTGTTGTACGTTATATACGTTTATGGTGGGTTTTTTTGTATGTTATGTGTAGTTTATGTACGCGCCCTGAGCTCTTGTGAGATGGGGCGCCACAAATACCCTTTATTAGTATTATTATTATTATTGAAACAATTATGTAGGGATGACCGCTTTGACACCTCTTAAGTTTCCAGAAAATCTGAACATAAAATTTGTATCGTCACCTGGTAAAAAAAGGGAATAAATTCCACGCTTTTCATGTCATAAAATTTGTATCGTCACCTGGTAAAAAAAAGGGAATAAATTCCACGCTTTTCATGTCATAAAATTTGTATCGTCACCTGGTAAAAAAAAGGGAATAAACTCCACGCTTTTCATATACGAGTTAGCCCCCTTTTTTCAAATAACAGGCGATAACAACGGGTCTGTTTCAGTTTGAGTGTAACAATAGCAGCACCAGTGCTAGTTTTAGCCCAACATGTCCAGGTCACCGTGACACTGTGTTCGTAATGATGAGTCTCGCAGCAAACGACCAGTCATCCTGCGATTCACTTCTAGCCAAGGCTGACACTCTGCAGAAGGGCTTGACTCTGCTGGAACACTTAGTGTTTTTCGTTTCGCTTGATTTGATTCGACTGTGCAGTATGCACTCGCGGCAGACCTGTGTCGGTTTTTTTTTGGTTTTTTTTTTTTTTTGGAAAGAGCTTGGAGAGAATGTATGCAGAGTTTCGTTTTTAGAAGACATCTGACAGTTTCTCTCTCTCTCTCTCTCTCTCTCTGTCTCTGTCTCTCTCTCTCTCTCTCTCTCTCTCTCTCTCTCTGTCTCTGTCTCTGTCTCTCTCTCTCTCTCTCTCTGTAGCAAGGACAGATAGTAAGAGAGACCTGTACGTCTATTGTCTCATCCTTGGAAAATAAAGTTTCAGTTGCAGTCAGTCTCTCTCTCTCTCTCTCTCTCTCTCTCTCTCTCTCTCTCTCTCTCTCTCTCTGTAGCAAGGACAGATAGTAAGAGAGACCTGTACGTCTATTGTCTCATCCTTGGAAAATAAAGTTTCAGTTGCAGTCTCTCTCTCTCTCTCTCTCTCTCTCTCTCTCTCTCTCTGTAGCAAGGACAGATAGTAAGAGAGACCTGTACGTCTATTGTCTCATCCTTGGAAAATAAAGTTTCAGTTGCAGTCAGTCTCTCTCTCTCTCTCTCTCTCTCTCTCTCTCTCTCTCTCTCTCTCTCTCTCTCTCTCTCTCTGTAGCAAGGACAGATAGTAAGAGAGACCTGTACGTCTATTATCTCATCCTTGGAAAATAAAGTTTCAGTTGCAGTCAGTCTCTCTCTCTCTCTCTCTCTCTCTCTCTCTCTGTAGCAAGGACAGATAGTAAGAGAGACCTGTACGTCTATTATCTCATCCTTGGAAAATAAAGTTTCAGTTGCAGTCAGTCTCTCTCTCTCTCTCTCTCTCTCTCTCTCTCTCTGTCTCTCTCTCTCTCTCTCTCTCTGTCTCTCTCTCTCTCTCTCTCTCTCTCTGCTCCGTTGGAGTTCTTGCTGTATTTTATTTGTTTGTTTTGTTTTGCTTGCTTGTTTTTTTGTTTTGTTTTGTTTTTTTGTCTTCTTTATATATCCTTGTTCTGTTTGGTTTTCTTTCGTTTTTGTAGCGTTCCAGCATGGATCACGTAGCCCTTCTTAGTTTTTTGTTTGTTTTTGTTTTCTGTAGCAAGGACAAGTTGTAAGATAAGCGCTCGTGCTTAACACTTGTATCCTTGTAAAATAAAGTTCATTCATTCATTCATTCATTCATTCATTCTCTCTCTCTCTCTCTCTCTCTCTCTACCCCCCCCCCCCTCTCTCTCTCTCTCTCTACCTCTCTCTCTCTCTCTCTGTGCGCACGAGTGAGTGAGTCTGTGAGATTTTAGGGCGTAGGGCCGGTGTGTGTGTGTGTGTGTGTGTGTGTGTGTGTGTGTGTGTGTGTGTGTGTGTGTGTGTGTGTACGTGCGTGCGTGCGTGCGTGTGCGTGTGTGTGTGTGTGTGTGTGTGTGTGTGTGTGTGTGTGTGTGTGTGTGTGTGTGTGTGTCGCGCAAACACACCAAAAAAACCAAAACGCACGTACCCTCACTTACAACTTCACCTTTATGCACCCGGATGCCACAGCGGTCCTCCTCATGCGTCCCATGAATTAGCCATGGACTCGGCGACACGATGGACTCATCACCGCAGTAGGACGGCAGTGTCCCATCCGCGGCAGATTGCACTTCATGGGACGGGTGGCTGGGGACGGGTTGAAATCCTTGATGACACACCATGGTCTTTATGGCATCCATTAAGGGGAAACTAAAAAAAGTTTGGAGAAGGAGCGGGGAAGGGGAGGCGTGGGGGTGGGGTGGGTGGGGCGTTGAGGGGGGGGGGAGGTGGGGGGAGGGGACGGAGAAAGTGGAGAGGGAGGGGGTGGAGATGTTTATTTCCATTCCGCAATGGAAAGGATTTGTGGTTGATTTCCATCTGTCGTTGCTTCCAGAACAGAGAGAGAGAGAGAGAGGACGATGATGATGAAACGCTTTTTTTATTTTTTTATTCACGATAGAGTATTTAGGCATTGCTGCCCGTCTTACAAGCTGTCATGCTATTCTACGTTAAAGGGTATTTTCAAAAAAAGAATGGGGAGAAAAGGAAAACAAAGTTTTAAAAGAGACAAACAAAAGTATTAACTATCTAATGGAAATGAAGAAGAGAAAAGTACACATGATAAACAAATCAAAACATACGTGGCATGTGTCGATGATATTGGCTGTATGCCAAGTAAGAACTTAAGAGAGACAGACAGACTGACAGACAGACAGGCAGGCAGGCAAGCGGGCAGGCAGGCAGGCAGGCAGGCAGGCAGACAGACAGACAGACAGACAGACAGACAGACGCAGAGAGTTTATAAATGTCTTTATAAAGACAACGTTGTTAAAAATAATTTCCTGCCCCCCCCCCCCCCCTCAAAAAAGTCACTTGTACGTAAGACTTTTTTTCAAGAACCACCACGAAACAGACCGCAAGAGTGCAATTTTTCCCAGCTCCGCCATAACAGTTACCCACCGCGGCCATAACGTCCAGGTCACTCCGCCCAGACATGCAACAAATTTTGGTATACCGTCAGTCCACGGCGCCATCCGACCACAGCAGACTGATCGAACGACTCATTCATGACCAGATGATGGATACAGGAGAGGGTCACAAAAACGGCACATGGCTGGATGCAACAGTGACGTGGCCAAAGGGGCTAAGTGCTTCTCAAATCCCTCACGCTTTAGGACCCTTTTACCATGCGTGAATAATGACCGCTGTCAAATGGTGAAAAGGGCTTTAAGTGCGTGTCAGAACCATGACACTTGTAGACCCCTTTACCGAAAGAGGGTGGAATTCTCATCATTTTAAGGGCATGGGACGGGGAACGAAATGATCGGGAACGAGGGTAGATGACCCGCAGATTGCGTCCTGCCTATCTGGACAGACTCATACCAAAAGAGGAAAGTCATTTGTCAATTGGGACTCGTGGTGGGGCGTAGATCCTGTCCCACTAAGGCCTGGCCATAGCGGTAGGGATGCGCATGTGCGAGGTAGCGAAAACGAGGCTGCTATTTCGAAAAAGTACTAGAAATACAATCGTTATTGTGTTATTTGTCGCCTTCCTAAATGGCAGCCTCGTTTTGGCTAGTTTGGCCATAGCGGTAGGTATGCGCATGTGCGAGGTAGCGAAAACGAGGCTGCTATTTCGAATAAGTACACGAAATACAATCATTATTGTGTTATTTGTCTCCTTCCTAAATTGCAGCCTCGTTTTGGATATCTTGCGCGTACCTGACCTCTGCTGGGTGACTACTTTAGTTTTGTCTTGTTGATTTTTGAATTGTTTGTTTCAGTGTTTGTTTGTTTGTTTGTTTGTTTGTTTGTTTGTTTGTTTGTTTGTTTTAATGGGAGCAAAAATCGGGAGTCTGCGCTAAGCAAAGGAATGGTAGGCGGCATTTGCAGAGTATTTGCAAAGTATGTGGTTTGGTCGCGAACGTCTTAAAAAAATTGTAGCCGAGTGGTTGACATCCTCTCACCGGCCACTGTCCATTTGTCTCTGGCCAGCTCTGTACACTAGCCACGAGCCACGCCTCCAGTCAGGGGAGCGAACAGTGTTATGTGTCCACGGTGGCGCATAGTTGTGTTTTCTGTAGTCCACACAAAGCCGAAGACTGCATTCCTTATTACGCACTTGAACTACTGAGACGCGTAGGGACTACAGTTCTCTTTGATGACGCCAGAGCGCAGCGGACCCCTGATATATGGTCTCTCACCTCCTGCAGATTATTTGGAGGAATCCGGGTGGGTGGGTGGGTGGGTGTTTGGGGGTCTAACGTCCTTTTATACCACATAGGGTGAAAGCAAAGACGGGGCAACGATGAAAAAGCCAGCACAAATATTTTGCTCCAGCCGGGATCGAACTCACGACCCGAGCACTAGAAGTCCAACGCTCTTCCATTCGACCACCCCGGCTCCGACTTGAGCTACACTGTGACGGACGTGGTCCAGCACGTGATTTCATTCAGGTTTCAGGGTGGGGGGTGGGAGGTGTTTGGGGGTTTAACGTCCTTTTCCACCTCATACGGGTGATATCAAAGACGGGGCAACGATGAAAAAGCCAGCACAAATATTTGGCCCCAGCCGGGGGGACGTCGTCCAGCACCGCATCCCCACAAAAGAAAATTAATACAAAAGACAGAAACAGTCCTTGCTCCTTCAAAATAGTCAACTGTCATTGCACGCCGTTCCTTTCAACAAACCTTTCACCATGTCTCTCCGTCCATCAGCACTAACACAGAAAAAGGCTGTAAAATAAGACCTGTACCAAAAGCACGTGATTTCATTCAGGTTTCGCCGCATCGGGGTTTTGCTATGACAAGAGCCGGTAGTGTCTGTCTGCACTTTCTTGCAGAACGCTGTAATTCCACTTAGTCTCGGAACGCTCAACCTCAGACAAGCCATTCCCCCGGTGTTTTTCGTGTCTCGTCTGACTTGCTGACCCGAGTAATACAGGCGACACGGAAAGGGGAGGTCACTCTTTTTAGCGCCGTCTGGTGAGCAGACACGGGAGGTAACCACATTTTCAGGGGCGAGCAATTACCGGAAGAGGCTGTGGAGTACGTTCACAGCGAGATGGGATCAAGCACTCGTCAGTAAAATGAGAGGGAAAAACAAAAATCGATTGGACCTTGTTTGAGAGGAATGGTGGGGTGCGGGAGGACGTGTGTGTGTGGGGGGGGGGGGGGGGTGGAGCGTTTTACTATGTATTTGTTTGCGGGAGTGAAAAAAACTGAGCTTGCTCCAGAACATTGCTCGTTTCCTCCGGCTGTACGAACTTGATCTGTTTTTGTGTCCTGTCCACTACAGTCACGCGATCAATGACACAGTAAATGTGGCCGACCTGGCAGTCTGACTGGATTGAGTAGTGTTCAGCTGGACTTCAGTTCGGGTAGCTGTTCTTCGCCCCCCCCCCCTTTCCCTTCCCCCTCCTCACCCCCCCCCTCTCCCCTCCTCACACACACACCCAACCCCCCCCCACCCCCCTCCTCAAGCTATGATGTATATGACGTGCAGCAGTGTCGCATGTGGGGTGTAGAGGTGTCATACGTGGGGTGTACTGTCGTATGCAGTGTGTGCCCGTGTCGTGTGTGGGGTGTATCAGTGTCGTGTGTGGGGTGTAGAGGTGACACATGTGGGGTGTGGTTGTGTCAACTGCAGCGTGTAGCAGTGTCGTATGTGGAGTGTGGTGGAATCGAATGTGGGATGCAGCAGTGTCGTATGCAGCGTGTAGTTGTGTCGTATGTTGGGTGTAGTGGTGTCGTAGGTGGGGTGTAGTAGTGTCATATGCAGCGTGGTGTCGTATGTGGGGTGTAGCAGTGTCGTATGTTGGGTGTAGTGGTGTCGTAGGTGGGGTGTAGTAGTGTCGTATGTTGGGTGTAGTGGTGTCGTAGGTGGGGTGTAGTAGTGTCATATGCAGCGTGGTGTCGTATGTGGGGTGTAGCAGTGTCGTATGCAGCGTGTTAGCTGTGTTGTGTGTTGGGTGTAGTGGTGTCGTATGTGGGGTGTAGCAGTGTCGTATGCAGCGTGTTAGCTGTGTTGTGTGTTGGGTGTAGTGGTGTCGTAGGTGGGGTGTAGCAGTGTCGTATGCAGCGTGTTAGCTGTGTTGTGTGTTGGGTGTAGTGGTGTCGTATGTGGGGTGTAGCAGTGTCGTATGCAGCGTGTTAGCTGTGTTGTGTGTTGGGTGTAGTGGTGTCGTATGTGGGGTGTAGCAGTGTCGTATGCAGCGTGTTAGCTGTGTTGTGTGTTGGGTGTAGTGGTGTCGTAGGTGGGGTGTAGCAGTGTCGTATGCAGCGTGTTAGCTGTGTTGTGTGTTGGGTGTAGTGGTGTCGTAGGTGGGGTGTAGTAGTGTCATATGCAGCGTGGTGTCGTGTTGGTGTCGTACGTGGGGTGTAGCAGTGTCATATGCAGCTGGTGTCGTGGTGGTGTCGTATGTGGGGTGTAGTAGTGTCGTATGTTGGGTGTAGTGGTGTCGTAGGTGGGGTGTAGCAGTGTCATATGCAGCGTGGTGTCGTGGTGGTGTCGTATGTGGGGTGTAGCAGTAATGTATGCTACGTGCAGCAGTGTCGTGTCTGGCGTATACATACGAGTATATCAAAGGGTGAGCGGTGGGCTGATAGGTAGCGCGTCAGATTTAGCCGCTGCGCTACTGAACGTCCGTCACCAATGTCATGGCGATGAAGCGTGGGTTCGAGCCCAGGTCGAGCTTGTGATAATGTGACACCGGTTTTTCCTGGCTACCGGGCTGCTCATCGGGGGTTTCTCTCCGGGTTATCCGGCTTTCCTCCCCCAGCAAAATTCTTTAAAAAAAAAAAAAAAAAAAGTATTGGGTGACGCTGGACCGCGGCGACGCGCTTCCCCCGGGGGAAGCAGCCCGAATTTCCCGAAAGGGATAATAAAAAATAAAAAAAAAAGTAGTAGTATCGTCTCTAGCCCTTTATGGCCGTCTTCAATCATGCCTGTGGCGGGAACGTTGAACCCACCAACCAACCAGCCCAGGCTCATCAGTTCACAGCATTAGTTCAATTATCTCTCAGCACACCAAAGTGATAGCCAGGCATAAGCAGAGATGACCAGGCCAGCAGGCATCTCCCGATGGGCAAATTGGCTCACCTTCCAGACTGTCTGTATCGCTTGAGTCCACTCAAGCCCAGACGATCTGCCTTGGCCGATACAATTATCTTGCGTACTTGCAGCCAGTCTGCGGTCAGCTCTGGTCATTGTGACTCGGACCAAGAGCTGCATAACTAAGAGCTGGTCACAGGCTACTGTAGGTCAGCGCCCGCTAGCAGGGACCACCTCCCCCCTTCCCCCACCTCATCCCTCTGTCGTGTTCTAGGTCTTGCGCCAGCCGCGCATGAATACAAATAGTCCACATGCCAGGCTCATTTTTCACTGACTGTTTTGACTAGTACCTGGCATGAAACTTATTTACATAGCCAACAAACAACCCCAGGGCCCGTATGTATAACTCGAGGTTAATTTAACCCATGGTTACGGGACTAACCCAGACTAGGACAAAAGAAACCCCAAAACAAAATTAAATTTAAAAAAAGGAAGCGAAGAAAGAAAGACAAAAAAAAACTTCTATAACGGCATAGGCACCTTGCTGGAATGGATCCGCTTCCTGATTAAAAAAAAAAAACAAAAAAAAAAACAGAAAATTTAACCCTGGAGCTAATTTAGTTCGAGGTTAGACTCTAACCCGGGGCTAAACTCCCTAACCCTGACTTTTACATGCGGGCCCAGATTCCCACCCTTCACTTAAATTCTTTACTATATTTAGCGGAATTGTTACTAGCCTCGGAAGCTATCAGTATTGTGGAACCTTGGTGGGGATACGTTTAATCGTTTCCGTTTTACATCACCTCTGTCAAGACATTAAGGACACCCCTCGCATAAAACAGTCGCAATGTCTAACGCATCACTTCATTCGCAAGTTAAGAGCTTCGATAGTGACATCTTAATTGCCCACTGTGAGCTACCAGCTAAAGCCTGCTCTTAACTGGGCACTGCGGATCGCCACAGTGTTATGTACATGTACATATGTGACACAGTTGTGATTTGGGGGGTTTCCGCCGCTGTGTTGTCGTCACAGCAACTGGGATTTCAAATATCCCCAGCTGTGACTGTGGGTTCCACAACAGATTCTGATTGGCTGTACTACGTCACTCGGCGCAAACATGGCGGACAGTGCATCCTCAATTGCATTGTCGCCTGAACAGACTTCAGTGTTTACAGACCTTTTTGAAGGACACGAATGTCTTTGGGACGTCACGGATAAACACAGAATAACACAGGATAAACACCACAGAAGCCGGACGGCTTGCCTCCGAGCTCTGCTTGCCATTGTGGACACTATGGGCGCCGGATGGTGTCGTATCGTGATCGTGTGATCGTACGTCACCGTGCACAGCTGCCTTTCTTCAGTTTTGTAGTTAGTAGACCAAATCAGGCCAGATATTTATATATATCTTGGGGTGAACGGTGGTCTGATAGGCTGCGCCTCGGACTTCGCTGCTGCGCTGCTGAACAGCCGTCACCGATGTCACTGCGATGAAGCGTGGATTCGAGCCCAGGTCGAGCTTGTGGTAATAATGTGATACCTGATTTTCCTGACAACCAGGCTGCTCATCGGGGGTTTCTCTCCGGGTTATCCGGCTTTTCTTCCCCCAGCAAAACTGAAAATTATGATAGGTAGTGGTTGGCGCTGCACCACGGCGACGCGCTTCCCCCGGGGGGAAAGCAGCCCCGAATTTCCCGAAAGGGATAATGAAAAGTAGTTTAAAAAATTGTGGTAGGCCGATGCACAACTTCAACGAAGCACACCGGAATTGCGTTTTCTTTTCGGCGATCACTTGGGTCTGAGGTCACCGTGGAGACGTCTGGTGCGTCCAGGGTGATGTATGGTTGTGTCATCACGTGCCATTACAGGGACAGCCTCTTGGGTCAGCGTCTACTGACCCCCCCCCCCCTCTCCTTACACCAGACCCCTCCATATCCTCCTCCCTCCTCCCAACTTCCTTTGCTCGGTTGGGGCCTAACGTTCCTGCCGCAAAAGTGAATGAAGACAGCCAACCGAACCAACTCCCCCTCCACTGTCCTTGCTTTCCCCTCCCTCTCTCTTCTTCTCACTTTCCCTCCTTCTTACTCTCCCTCCTCCCCTCTCCTTCCCTCTCCTGTCTTTTCACTGTTATTATTACGCTGTATGCTGTGACAGTATCGCCGTACTACTGACGTTGTGAATGTTTACAGGCGGAGGCTGTACGTAGGCCTCTGGCCTCTTGCCACCGCCTAAATACTTGTTTGTGTAACTGACCTGGCCAGCGAAATAAAACTATGTTTAAATCAAATAAAATGAAATAAGATTCAAAAAAAAAAAAAAAAATGAAGACGGCCTAAAGTGCAGGCTATGAGTGCGAGGATGGGGTGGGGCGGGGGGGGGGGGGGGGGGGGGGCAGTTTCCCAAAATGAATAATAATAGTAGTGATAATAACTGTCTGACACCTGCTCCCCCTTCAGCGCGGGGGCAGTCTTCAGCCTGGGGGAAGCTTCGTACATATAATACGGCCGGGGGCAGCGAGGAGGTAATTGAAGTATACGCTGTGGTAATTATCGGAATTGTGTGCGCGCTTTTGTATTGTGTGGGCCCATTACGCAATTTCTTGAACTGGCTCAAAGCGCCGCGGCGAGCTGAATCCAACACGCACGCTCACGTGAGCCACACGCAGTCTCTCACACACTGGACATGAACACATTACAATCACGTGGTGCGAAGGGTCAGCTCAGCAATATATTAAGTTTCGGAATTTAGAATTGCATTTATTTTCAGATTTTGTGGGCTGAACAGTCCGTTTGAACACTATTCAATCCAGTCAGACTGCCAGGCCCGCCACATTTGATGAATCCTTGACTGTGGTGGACGATTTAGACAAGCAGGCCCAGTTTATACAGAGTTGTGTTCCCGATTACGCACATGTGTGCGTATTCGTACGCACAAAACTCTTAAATTGACAAATTGAGCAAATAAAAGCGACATAAAAGGGACAGAAACCACTTAACTTTCACAAAGGACGGCACGGGGCAACGTTTCGGCTTTCGCCTTCCTCAGGACACAAACAAATGG
>JACVVK020000621.1:257500-290936 GCA_018292915.2 Batillaria attramentaria
GGAATCTGTGCCCACCAGTCAAACATTCTTACAGACTTTAGGTGTCGCTACCATGGGATATTTAAGATAAGTTGCACAGCACACGCTAATATGATGTAAAAGACATCCACTCAAAGCCAAGTGGTCTGAAAAAAGGATTATTTTTAGGCAGAATTCAGTCTTCCGCACTGGTGCTCGAACACAACTGCTGCATGTATAGTCGGGACTCAGACACAACCAGCCAATACAATGTGGGAACGTGAGAAAGTCATTGCATAAACAAATAAATAGAAGCTGTTCACGAGTGTTGAAGCTGAGTAATTAACTTTGCAATGTTGAACGACATCTGTTTCCTGTTAACGTAAACCGGGAAATCCAGGGAATCTCTGTGTCCACAAGTAGGGAAGCCGGGGTGGTCAAATGGTAGAGCGTTGGACTTCTACTGCTCAGGTCATGAGTTCGATCCCGGCTGGGGCCAAATATTTGTGCTAGCTTTTTCATCGTTGCCCCGTCTCATCCTATGTGGTGGAAAAGAACGATAAACCCCAAACACCCACCCACTCACCCTGTGTCAACCAGTCAAACATTCTTACAGACTAGAGGTGTCGCTACATTTCAGCTAATTTGCACAGCACACTTTAATATGATGTAAAAGACATACACTTAAAGCCAAGTGATCTGAAAAAAAGGACTTATTAGGCAGAACACTGTCTTCCACACTGGTGGTCGAACACAAACTGCATGTATATTCGGGACTCAGACACAACCAGCAGACACTACGTGGGAACCTTATAAAGTCACTACATGAACAAATAATAAGAGTCTGTTCATGCGAAGTTCAAGCTGAGTAATTAGCTTTCCCATGTTTGCCGAGGTCTGTTTCCTGTGAACGTAAACAGGGAAATCCAGGGAATCGGTGCCTGCTTTTTTCATCGTTGACCCGTCTTGATATCACCATATGTGGTGGAAAAGAACGATAAACCCCCCAACACCCACCCACTCACCCTGTGTCCACCAGTCAAACATTCTTACAGACTTGAGGTGTCGCTACCACAAGATATTTTCTGCTAATTTGCACAGCACAGCGTTAATATGGCAAGGGATGTCACTGGAGTTGAAACCTATAGGACAAATGTCCTGGAAGGTGGCAGATGAATAGGACATTTGTCCTGAACTGGAACGAAACAATAGGACATTCTGGCATAAAGCATTGTAAAACAGGAACCACATAAACAAAGGTCAGGGTTAAACTCTTTGCCAATCAGAGGGCTTCTTTTAGGGAATACCACAGGTCACTTCGCTTTGCGGGCGTGCAACTAAAATATTCTCTGCGCAAGTGAGCAAGCTCCCCGAGTAGCGCAAGGCGGCAGCCCCTCACTCGGAAAAATGTCACTAGTTTGTCCGCGATGAACAGAAACACAATCGGACATATGACATCCTCTTGAAATAAACAATCGGACATCTGTCCTGCTGGACAGTTTTTTTTCATCGGACATTTGGCCAAGTCTATCGGTCTAGTCCTGTGTCCGGGCCACCAGTGACATCCCTGATATGATGTAAAAGACATACACTCAAAGCCAATTTGTCTGAAAAAACGGATTATTTTTAGGCAGAATCACAATCTTTCGCACAGGTGCTTGAACACAACGATTCTGAAGCAAGATGAGTGTCAATACAAATGACTCGGCGTGAGGCTTGTGGTCTGATGACTATGAAAAAAAAGGGTTAGAGATTTTACGAAGGCCTCTTACAGGCAAAAAAGAAGACCGGGAAGCTCATGCAAAGGGGGCAATAGAAGAAGACATGGACACAGACGATTATTATGAGACTCATACCGACGCAACAATTTTGGAAATCAGCTTGGCGCAACAAACACCGACGAGACTGAAAGTGACGCGACAGAGACAGATCAGACTCAGAGTGACGCGACAGAGACAGATCAGACTCAGAGTGACGCGACAGAGACAGATCAGACTCAGAGTGACGCGACAGAGGCAGATCAGACTCAGAGTGACGCGACAGAGACAGATCAGACTCAGAGTGACGCGACAGAGGCAGATCAGACTCAGGATGACGCGACAGAGACAGATCAGACTCAGGATGACGCGACAGAGACAGATCAGACTCAGGATGACGCGACAGAGACAGATCAGACTCAGGATGACGCGACAGAGACAGATCAGACTCAGAGTGACGCGACAGAGGCAGATGAAAATCAAAATGACCATTATCATAGTATCAGAGCAGCTGCAGCACATGGTCTAAAACGACAAGCAAAAAGAATGCTCGACCGATCAGTTGCGAAAATGAAGGCTCTTGATGTAGGCGATAACGTTGTTGTACCAGTGTCTGAGTTTGATCGGGGGAGGGGGGATCCACTCAACCTGACTGGTGTTGTCATAGAAAAAAGTGAGAGAGGGTTCAAAATAGGAACAAAAGCTGGGGTTTTATCAGGGGTATTTGCACGAAACCAAATTGAAATGACAAAGTTTAATAAGATTACATGTGACCATCAGATGAGATGTCCATCCGTACAGCTGTTCGCCTGTTGTCGGTGGGTGAGAGTCAGGGAAAGGTGAAATGGTCTTGCAAGACAGGATGTCTTAAAATCAGGTGCAAATGTTTCAAAAACAAAAGAGATTGCACCAGTGCATGTCATGCCCGTATTACTTGCAAGAATATTCCGCTATAGTTTCGATTGACATTGAGGTCAGAATTTAGTGGTTTTGTTTTTGTTTTTTGTTTTGCTGTGGCAATAAAGATAAACAGCGACATTGCATAGTTCATGAAATTCACAGTCTGCGATTCGTGTTCACCACCGAGATTACACCCTTTGCGCAGTTCATGTAATAAACAGTTCTACTTTGCGTATTTCATGAACTGCGCAGCATTGTTGCGCAGTTCATGAACTATGCAACAGCGTCGGACAGTTCATGAACTACGCAAAAAAATGCGCAGTACATGAACTACGCAGGTACACGTATATCGCGTAACACATGCACCAACAACACACCTCTTCCACCACGCTTACAGGGGAGCCGGGGTGGTCGAATGGTAGAGCGTTGGACTTCTAATGCTCGGGTCGTGAGTTCGATCCCGGCTGGGGTCACATATTTGTGCTGGCTTTTTCATCGTTGCCCCGTCTTTGATATCGCCCTATGTGGTGGAAAAGGACGTTAAACCCCCAAACACCCACCCCCACCCACCCCCACCACGCTTACGCATGCCCACACCTACACATACACCTGCATCCACACCTGAACCTGTGCACACACAACCCACATCTACATCTGCACCACCCCCATCCACATATACACTTACACTACCCTCACACACATCCACATCTGCACCACTTTCTACCAAACCAGCAACCTCATCCACACATACACCTTGAACCACCCTCATCAAGTAAACCTACACCACCACCATCTTCCACATCCGCATCCAAACCACCCTCATCCACACATACGAACACACCATTCACATCCACATCTGCACCCACATCATCCTTATCACACCTCAAATACCCTGCACCAAAACCACGACACCCATACACAACACCCACATACGCCACACCAAACAGATCACACAGACCACTCTTACCTTCACCACACTGCATAAAAACGTTACTTCCAAACCCAGCCACACACTGACCCATACAGACGCCCACGCACACCACTTCTACAGACACCTAACAAACCAACACACACTCACACTGATAAACACTAACCAACACACACGTACACTGCTACACACTTCAAATCATCTTTCATACTCATTTTCATTCTCATCTCCATAAGAAATAAGAAATAAATTCATCGCTCCACTATAAGTATTCCTCTTCTCACTAAGTTGTTCGTTAGTTTGTTGGTTATAATACTTATATTATTCCTTTTCCTTACAAATATATATATATATATCTGGATGGGGTTACTGGGTAAAGTCGATGTCTTCTTTCCATAAACAAATAGCAGACGATTACCGAACACGACAACACGCGGGAAAGAGGAAACGGTGTTCGGACATGCGCACAGCGCGAAATTCCTAGGGATGCCCGGGAATTCCACACACAGGAATGCATGACGTCATTGCACTGGCCGGCAGGCTTTTGACTCCGTTGTCTCGACCAGTGTCTAGGTCCATGCATAAGAAACTGGCGGCGACTTAGGCTATAGCCAACTAAGTCAAAAGCCATGACTCAAGGCCAGCCTTCGGTTAGGCGGGGTTGGTGCATTAGACGCCTGGATTGCTACTATTTGTCACACTTTTATCCTTGCCTATGCTCCTGACCTTGTAAACCTATTTGCTAATTGTTTCTAAAACTTTTCACAAGGCACTGAACAATGCTCATTTAAATGCACATCTCCAGGCCTTTCCTGTCACCTTTTAGTGAGTAGTTCAGAACTGAAAAAAACACAACTACCATAACGCAGTCAAATTAGCCATTAAAATTCAAATGAGGACTGAATGCAGTAGAATATTTTCACTGGGGTGACACATTTGCTTTTTCTCAAGACCCTGTGTCTTGCCATTCACTTCCATTTCAATCAACAAACAAAAAAACAAACAAAAAAAACAAAACAAGTTGACTTATTGTTTAAATGGAGGAAAAAATTTGAAAGCCAAATCAACTGTCCACAACACTAAATCTGCACAGTTCCCTCTGTGTAGGAGGGCAAACATTTCACTAGCATTAAACCCACATTACCCCTACAAGTCAGACAGACTACACCCTGTGTACTCTGACCAGTTCCACTTAAAGATGTAAGTCACAGTCACTTCAAATCGGAGAAGAATTATTCTAAAAACTTGCGACTCAAATTTAGAAGCACATTGCACATGCTGGTGCTCCCCTGATTTTAGCCTCTCTGAGAAAGTAGATGGACAAAAAATACATGCAGACCTATACCAACCCCATTTGTCATTTTTTATCACCCCTTCCTAGGCAGTATCGTGTCTTTCATCGTTGTCAGTATCATGAATCAAGGAATGGTTAGGGTTCTATCCATATGGTCAGATGAGCGTGTCATGTAGAATTTGTTTGAAGTTAATGAATCTGGAAACGTTTCAGATACTCAGTGGTAAAGCCGGAGTTCCATATGGATGCCCCTGAGAAAGACATTTAGATATCAACCCTTGGACGAGGCATTAGGAGCAGACTGTACCTTGTGTTGTTTATCATGTTTGAAATTAAATAGTTGATAAAGATATGTTGGGGCTTTGCAGCTAACAGTTTTGTGCATCAGTTAGCATTTGTTAAATTCCAGATGCCGTTTTAGAGGAAGAAGTTTGAGGATTTTAAACTTTTGGTCGGTATTAGATTTACCCGAGTGTAAGAGTTTGACAGCGCGCCAGTGAATGGAGTTTACCTTTTTGAACTGATTTTCGCTGCACTCCTGCCACAGAGTGGGCGCAAAATCCAGATGACTTTGCACGTGGGCCTGAAAGAATAGCTTGCAGGTGTCAGGACTAAGCGACTTAGTTTAGATAGCAAGAACAGATTTTTTATATTAATTTACAGATACCATCAACATGCATTTTCCACTTTAGTTGGTCGTCAATTATGACACATAGTAGACGGTGGTTTGAGACTTGCTCGATGGACTCCGATCCAACTGACAACCGCAGAGGAGATAGTTTGCGTTGTTGATTTTGGCACGTTGTTATTAGCATGCTTTAGGGTTTTTTTTTTTTTTTTTAGGTATTGATTGCCATGTGGTTGACTTTTACACCACTGGGAGACTTCAATGAGGCTATGCTGCAATACTTCGTTTACTTTGGACTCATCCATATCCGACGCATGGCGCGTGGAGTCGTCAGCAAACATATCACAGCTTACATTAGAGTTTGAGATGGAGAGGGGCATATCATTGACGAATAAACAAAAGAAAACTGGGCCAAGGATAGAGCCTCTGGGGCATACCGAGCTTAACAACACCTTCCTCAGAAAACGCACCATTGTGGTAGACTTTCTGCCTTCTACCTTGAAGATATGAACAAAATAAGGAGATTGTCTTAGGATCAGGGATGTACATGTATATGGATAATTTCTCCAACAAAATGCTGTGGTTTACCAAGTCAGAGAGAGAGAGAGAGAGAGAGAGATTTCCTTTGACAACTACGGGAATAGTATCACACAGAGAGACGGGGGGGGGGGGGGGGGATTTGAAAACTAGCGGAAATGTATCTGGGAGACTTTGAGAGAGCAAGTTTCCTGAGTTATATTATCAGATACATTGTTCATGACAAAAATTCGCTACTGTGCTTTACTCAATGTGACAGACAGAACGAATTTCTTTAACAATTGAAGCCAGTTAATTAGTTAGTCAGGGTTTTATTCTGCACAAGCTTTGCGTGGCTTTATGCCCGTAAAACTCACTCTGCACAAGCTGGAAACACTCGACTAAAGCCATATAGTTATCCAGAGAGAGAGAGAGAGAGAGAGTTTCTTTGGCAACTAACGGAATAGTATCAAAGAGAGAGAGAGGGGGGGGGGGGTGACAACTAACGGAATTGCATCAGGGAGACTTTGAGAGAGAATGTTTCGTGAGTGATACTACCAGAAAGTGAGAGAGAGAATGGAGGGGGATTTGACAACTAACGGAATTGTATCAGGGAGACTTTCAGAGAGAAAGTTTCCTGAGTTGTATTATCAGATGCTTAGTTCATGACAAAATTCGCAACTGTGTTACTCAATGAAACAGACAGAATTTCTTTGACGAGTGAAGCCATATAATTATTCAGAGAGAGGGGGAGAGGGATATTTTCTTTGACAACTAATGGATTTATATCACAGAGAGAGAGAGAGAGAGAGGAGTTGACAACTAACGAAATTGCATCAGGGAGACTTCGTGAGTTATACTACCAGAGAGGGAACTAACGGAATTGTATCAGGGAGACTTTCAGAGAGAAAGTTTCCCGAGTTATACTCTCAGATGCATAGTTCATGACAAATTAGCTACTGTGTTTTACTGAGTGTGACAGACAGAGAATGTCTTTGACAACTATGGCCACATAGATTTTCACAGAAAGAGAGAGAGAGCTGGGGTATGGTGCGGGTGTGTTGGGCTAGGCGAGGCGAGGAGGGAAGGGGGAGGGGAGCGGAGGAAGTGGTGAGGTTGGTGACGGGGAGAGATTTCTTTCAAAAAGGATAGAAAATTACCTGTCTACAATGTCCTGCTATATAAAGACGCCCCCCTCCCCCCCCCCAACCCCGGACTGTGTGGACGACCCCCCCCCCCACCCCTTCCTCCCCACTTATTTGTGTTATTGTTACTCATTAAAATCAAACGTGAGAGTAAAATGCTATGTGCACTACTTAGAGAAAATGCTCTTTGTCCTTATTCTTTTTCAACCGTTTTCTGAACTGAGAAAACTAGGAAATAAATGCACACATCTATTGTTGGCTGCACAAAAGAACAAGTAAACGGTATAATGCGTTTCTTTATTCAGTCGCCAATAATTTTAGTTGATAACTTCTTACGGAGCCACTTTCGCAATATATATACCTATCAAAAAAAAAAAAAAAAAAAGTTGATACTGGCGTGGTGACCTGATACATTTCATGACGGTTGGGCTCTCAGTCTTTCTGTTTCTACTCAACGCCAGTGACGAGCCCTGACAGAACTCATCTTTTCAGAATACTTAAAATTTTACTTCACTGTGGACGAAGATGTGAGTGTCGCGTGGATGCGGAAAGTTTACGTACGGTGAAAAACTCAAGCCTTGTACCCCATATCAATCTGGCGGTAACCCTCTCTCTCTCTCTCTCAGATTACGTGGTAAAGCACAGTCATGCACTGAATTTTGAAGGTTAAATTACGAAACACTCTTTCCCACTCTGTGATACAATTTCATTAGTTGTCAAGAAAATATCTCTCTCTCTCTCTCTCTCTCTCCTCTCTCTCTCTCGGGGAGAGAGAGAGAGAGAGATAGATTTCTAGATTTCTCTCTCGGGGAGCCGGGGTGGTCGAATGGTAGAGCGTTGGACTTCTAATGCTCGAGTTCGATCCCGGCTGGGGCCAAATATTTGTACTGGGTTTTACATCGATGCCCAGTCTTTGATATCACCCTATGTGGTCATAGGTCATAGTCAAATAAACAGTTCCTTGGTGCGACGGAACTGCTGAAAACAGTTCCGAAGTGCAATGGAACTGTCTGACAAAAGGAAAAAAGAATAGTTTTTCTCCTCCAAATCGACAAGGATGATGGGGGTATCTTAAAAAAAAAAAAAAAAAACCCTAAGGAAACAGGAGCAAGCCACAAAGACTAATGTTGTTTTGAAAAAAAATGGTATGCATTTTTTTCTGCAGAAAGTTAATGGCCGTTTTTCGCGAGAAAAACAAAAAGAAAACAAAACAAAACAAACTAGCCCGGCCACACTGTCAGCGCCGTCATTTTTTGTTTGTTTGGGTTTTTTTTTTTCGCTAAAAAACCGCCGCCCATGTTTTTCCCGAAAAAAAAACAAAAAACTGACGGCATAATACGGGGCGCCATTGCACCAAACCGCGGCTGAAGATCAGTTCTGATACCGAGCTTAAGGTGCGTAAGAGCTGAAGGCCAAGTGCAGAAAGTTGTGATACACGTGTACAACCACTGAGTCAGTAACGACCAATACTTTTGAAAGGAGAAGAAGAACTGACAACTAGAGAGAGAGAATCGTTAATACATAGATTAATAAAGTATTGATTGATTTGCTGGTTTACCGCTGGCGGCCGTATTCACGCTGTGCACAGCGTCTGTGGTCAGTCCAGTAAGGACCAGCGTCCACGTGTGTGTGTGTCAGGTGTGTACTGAGTGTGTACCGGCAGCATTCACGAGGTCCGTTACGAATGGTCAGTGTCAGACACACTAAAGTAAGCAAGCTGCCTCAGCCGGTCAGTGCACGACTACACTGACACGTCGCAGGGCACACGTGGTGTCTGAAACTCATTCTGGCTTGAAATTGTATCAGCTGATTCCAAGATTCACTGACGATAATACACGGTGCTACTGTAACACACATGTATAGTCGTTTGTGTATAGTACACGGTGCCATCGTGCAGCGTATACAAAAAACGTCGTCTGCTAGAGCCTATACTGCTCGCAACACTAGTGACGTCGCTCCACTTGATTAGGCAATGTGGCGATGCACACCGTGGCTTTTCACACGGACAGTATATTGTATCTTCACTCAGTGAGCTTGGGCAAGCCAAATGCGTTTCAGTTCTGGTTGCAAACGGCGCCCCATATTTGTCTTTTTTTTTTCTTTTTTCTTTTTTTTTGGGGGGGGGGGGGGAATTGACGGCTGCTTTTTCGCGGAAAAATTGCCTTTACTGAGGTAAAGCTCGGTGTTGATTTGCATCTTGGATCAAAATACTCGGCTTGATGGGAAATGACAGCTAAACTATAAAACATGTCAAATCTTTACTGGCTTTCTAGCAAAAGGCAAGTGCCCGGTTTAAAACATTACTGTACTCAGCCGGTCATTTGGTCTCCTCCGTCACTATGCGTTGGAGCCGCTAAAACAGGCCAGATCGATCTCCGGTATGGCTACCTGTCCCGCCAAGAAGGAATACCCGCTTAATCGTTGTCTCTGTTGTCAAGCAGTCGCCGCAATCGTCACGGCAGCCCTGAAGTGGGTGCGCGCTCTGTCTCAGGGGAACTGAAGCTCCGCCCATTTCCTTTTGATCTCATCGTCTGAGAGCCGCCATGTCCCCTCGCCTCTTACAGCACGGGTGTGGCGCGGGAGTTGATGCTCCGCCCCTCTGTAGCGGCGCCTTTGATCAGCGAAACAGCCCCTTTTATCCTCTTGTTCCTAACGTTTGAAGGCAGACCCGTGACGCGGGAGTTGCCAGAGCGTGGACGAGCTTACTCGGCAATCTATTTAAACTTGGGGAAATGCCTTCGATGCGCATGCTTGAAACGTGGATTTTGTTTCTGTTGGATAACTTCAGTCCTTGCCATACGCTATGTGCGCCGGGTCATTCGGAAGAAAGAATGGCTTCAAAAATATTGGTTACTGGCAAGAACTGTTTCTACCAGAAAATACAGATACTGATACTTCCTTAACAGTGTCTAGCGCACTACCCCCTCTGTTCTCTGGTCAGCGCTATACACAGGCTACGTGATACAGATGCAAATCTGGAGGAAAACGCTATATATTCCTCTTACACATAACGCTGCAGATGACACCCTAGAAATGCTTTAAAATTCACCAAAAAATTCACAAAAATCAGGCAGCCATAGACTCATGCGTAGAGGAAATTTAAACAAATTCCAATATTCCGTTTTTTGGCAATGTTGGCAGCGACCACATACCCCCTCATTCCACGCATGAATACAAATAGTCCACAAGCCAGCCTCATTTTTCCCTAATTTTACTATTACCTGGCATGAAACTTGTTTACAAAGCCAACAAAAAGCACCAGATTGCCATATTTTACTATGCACACAAATTTTTAAAGGGGCAAAGATTTTATACTATATTTAGCCGAGTTCTTACTACATGCCCCGGAAGCTAATACTATCACGTAGCCTATGCCACGAGCCGCCGCGTGCCCAGTCAGCACGCGCGCAGTGTGTAGATCCACGGTGGCACATGTGCCAATTAGCTGTGTTTGTTTGTGTCCTTTTAGTGCTAAATATCTCCACGGTCGTTCAACCTAGCACTACCCTGTAAACTGTAGTAGTTTCAGGAGAGTTTTTACTTTCTAATCATGTTTTGTCTTTAGCGCTGTTTCATAGTTTTACGGGTGCATTTTGCCATTTTCACCCCTTTTCAATTGCGTGGTCCCTGGCTTTACGCTCTTGAATCGGTGATAGGAAAATCTCTGTGATGTTCCAAACTTATGCCATTTTGAAGTATTTTTCAGGCCTTTTAGCTGCCGTTTGTTTGAAAGTTCTAGCTGCTATAGTACGCCCGCTATCATCAGTTTTCCATGTGCTGACAAACACAGATTCTCCCCTCTAGCCGTGAATCTACTCTCCTCCAGCTACGCACCCTAGGGTTGCTTTGGTGGTTTGCACGTGATCTCCCTATAAGTACCCCAGCCCCACGCCGCGGGGCACAGTCCCAATTCAGCCCTGCGAATGTTCGATTCTGCTCTGTCCATCTACGATCTTTGCCATCTAGCCTTCACTGCAACCACGCTGCACCAGAATACCAACATAGTACAAAGCTCCTTATAGTGGTATGAAAAACTGTTTTGTATAAAACCATGCGTTGACTCCCTCACTACCACATTTGTGCGCCTGCAAACCCCACTCCACACCATCACGTTTTTTTTGTGTGTTTTTTTTTTTTTTGTGAGTACACAATCTCTCTCTCTCTCTCTCTCCAGGGATGTCGTTTGGGGACGGATCTCGGCTAAAAGCCAAATTTTTGTTTGTTTGTAAAAAGCCGATAATCTGTCTGTCATGTCGGCTGGCCGAGCCGAAGTTTTCACGAGTGAATCGGCTCGATTATGTCCGTTTGGCTAAATCACCGAACAAAAAAACTCCTGGCAACACCACTCTCTCTCTCTCTCTTCTGTTGTGTAAATTTATCAGATTTTAGGAGTAATTTTGTCTGCTTACTGATACTTCCTTAACTGTGTCTAGTGTAGACCATAGGAAATTTTTATCTTTTTTTATTAATTTTTTTTATTTCTTGCTTTTGGGGGTTCTTTATTTCTTTTTATTTTGTTTTATCTTTTTATATGTATACATGTATTTATCTTTTTGTCAACCTACACACACTCCCCCCCCCCCCCCGCTCTCTCGCTAGTATTGATTAATGAGATTTTAGGATTAATTTAGTCTGCCATTGCAATACCGTTACACTGTGTTTGTTTCACGCCTTCACAAAAAGTTAAGGACCACTTGCAAATATCATTCAACTTTTGTCATGGTGGCATGCTGGTGTAGTGCTGAACATCGCTGAAACAGCAGCTTATGTAGGCAAACAAATGAGCACAGTTCATAACCAGGGATGCATTCTTTGACCTGCATCTCATTTTTTCCGTGCAGAAAGCCCCAGGTATCACTCATTGAACACTGAAACTCCGTCTAGTTTTGCCGGAATTGCAGATTTTCAAACGCGCCAAGCATGTTGTGTGACGCGCACGTGCCATCCACACAGTGGTCGCCATGTTCACTAATTACCCCTTAACCTTGCTACCGAATTTTACGGGAAAAATCTTATTCGTTTATTTTTTTCTGATTTATTGAAACTGTCACCCATTATGTTGACTGGTCCTTAACTTTTTGTGAAGACTGTATAAGCTAAAGCTTATTTGTGCTCATTGAGTGTTAAATATATAAATTTCCGTCCTGCAATAATTTTTTTTTTCACTGATAAAAAATGTGCGTGTACACGTTAACCAAAAAAGGATAAGCGGCTGACGGCACAGCTTGTACCTGACGCATTATTGTTATTGTTATGAAATGCGCATTGTAAACATGCGAATGAATAAAAAGAAGTCGGAAAATGGTGAAGGATGGACGAAAGAAACCAACAAAAACAAAAATAAAAAAGGAAGAGAAGAATGGAAGGAAAAAATCCTTCTTAAACGATTTAGGTATCATGGCGTACAAGCAGCTGCGACCGTTGAACAGCACGGACTAAACAAATTATATCTGAAACACCTTGGTGTCATGGTTTTTGGTAACTTAGGGGCCGGGGGGGGGGGGGGGCAGGTGGGGCTGAGATGGTAACTGACCAAGGAAGCAAACATTGTACACAAAACCTCACCTCGCATATGAGTTTTCTCCACTTTCTTGTTGTGTATCGCACTGTTTGTTTAATTACCCTTAAGTCGTTACTTTGATAGTTACGAATCTTTAACTTATTTACTTCAGTTAACTGTGTGGTGCGTGACAAATTTTAGGCTTCTGTTAAACAACAAAAAAGTAAGGAGGTCTTTTCACTCTTTGTGGATTAATACTTCCGAGAATACTTCACCACCTGCGCCGCTCGCAGTCATGTATCGCAGTGGTGTGAAATGTCCAATACCCCGCAGCAGACACCCCGAAGACGGGACACGCTCGCGGCGCCAGGGTGGCGTGGAGCTTCCAATACCCCGGGTTGGTTACGCGTAGCAGACACCAGGGACATGTGAAGAAGTGTAAACGGCACGCGCCAGCGGGCATATATCACGTTGACCTTATTAGTTTTTAGCAAGCGGGCCCAGTGTATACACGTCACAACCCAGAAATGGATATTGGGTGCTCTCTCTCTCTCTCTCTCTCTGTTAATTAAAACAATGTACCCGGTTTAGCTCGATTATCAGCTAATCAGGAAAAGCGGTAACAAAGGTAAAGACTCCCTGACCCATTCCTATCGGCACCAGTCTCAAAAGGTGTGAAGACTTGCCTTGGCCCTGAATAGCTGCGACACGCCATGGATCAATATAATAGCTAATCAGCAAACACCCGCATCTCACCCCTAAAGGCGTTAGTAGGACACGTGCCTATGTTTCACATGATGTCCTTACTAAACTTTTTGTTTTCTCATTTCAACACGACTACCGCAGACGCATATTCTGTCTAATCATTTCAGTTGAGCTCTTCTTCGAACGTCCCCACACCATTTGGACCGACCGGACTCGGCGTTCAGCAACGGGGAGCAGTTTTGTTCCGCAAAACACCGTGCGATACTCTAGTGCAATCAAGATCGTATCAGCAAACCCGTTGGCGCGCGGGGGAGGGGGGGGGGGGATAAAATCAGCAAAAAAAGCACGTGCACATTCGTCAGTTTTTTTGGAAACTTGAATGGGACATGGGCTGTACATAAACGAAGGGCTCGGCATAAAGTGAATGTTGATGTATGGGTCGTGACGTGTTGCGAGAAGTATCGTCCTTTTCAGAGTAGAATTTTCTTTTGAACCATGGCGACTCCTAAGCCTTCTTTTCTTCAAAGCGGCTATGTGACCTTCTCGTGTGCAAAAGGCACTAATTGGACTTATTATCGTCTGCTTTCGGGGTGGCCGAATGGTAGAGCGTTGGACTTCTAATGCTCGGGTCGTGAATTCGTATCCCGGCTGGGACCAAATATTTATGCTGATTTTTCATCGTTGCTCCGTCTTTGATATAACCAGTATGTGGTGGAAAGGGACGTTAAACCCCCAACCCCCCACACCCCACCCACTCGTCTGCTTCAGATACCACTTGTGGAGTGTGGATTTTACGACACACAGATAAAATTATATGTGTGGCCGCTCATTGCTGGGGTCTTAAGAGAGAGAGAGAGAGAGAGACGCTTTGGCCCTTGCCCTGGAAAATAAGGTTAAAGGAACAGGTACTGGGTTCCGTGAAAGAATAATAATAATAATAATAATGAGTATTGTATAGGCGCTTTACCCAAATTTGTGAATTGGCTCAAAGCACCGTGAACTGAACCCACCACGCACGCTCACGTGAATCACACGCATTCTCTCACACATTGGACGTAAACACATTACAATCACGTTGTGCGAAGGGACAGTCAGCTATTTAAATTTCGGAATTTAGAAATGCATTTATTTTTCAAATTTGGTTGGCTGAACCTATCCAAATATGGTGGGCTGAACATTTTTCAAATGGCTGATCAGTGCGGTATCAAACGCGAAAAATTTATTTGGTGACTTTCAGCCGGCATGAAACGGCCATAGTAGTGTAGGGGAACCCATGCTGAATGTCATGGTATAGGACACAAGATGGTGCCAGTCGTCAGAAGTATGTAGGAAGAGGTTAGAAGTTGGTAGTCGGCAAATACATAGACTGACTGCCGGGTGCACAACGGCGGGGATAATTATGGGTAGGATCGAGGGGGGGGGGGGGGGTATTTTAGGATAACTGGTCGTAGAGCCGTTTAGTCATCTAGTGATGCACAACGAGAATTGACTGCTGAATCTAATGGCATATAACATCAGTATAGTGTAGCCGTCGGAGTAGTGGAAAATAAGGTTTAAAGGAACAGATACTGGATTCAGTGTAATAGCTGATCAATGCGGTAGCAAACGGGAGAATTTGTCTGATGGCTTTCAGCCGGTATGAAACGGTAATAGTAGTGTAGAGAAATGCAAGCTAAATGTCACGATGTGGTGTCAGCCGTCAGAGGTACTTAGATAGAGGTTAGTTGTTTTTTTGTTGTTTTTTTTTGGTGAGTACATAATCTCTCCCTCTCTCTCCCTCTCTCTCTCTCACTCTCCAGGGATGTCGTTTGGGGACGGATCTCGGCTAAAAGCCGAATTTTTTGTTTGTTTGTAAAAAGCCGATAATCTGTCTGTCATGTCGGCTGGCCGAGCCGAAGTTTTCACGAGTGAATCGGCTCGATTATGTCCGTTTCTGTGAGATTCCTGTGCTGGCTGGACCAATTTCCAAGGGACAGGCGTTAGTAGGACACGTGCCTATGTTTCACATGATGTCCTTACTAAACTTTTTGTTTTCTCATTTCAACACGACTACCGCAGACGCATATTCTGTCTAATCATTTCAGTTGAGCTCTTCCTCGAACGTCCTCACACCATTTGGACCGACCGGACTCGGCGTTCAGCAACGGGGAGCAGTTTTGTTCCGCAAAACACCGTGCGATACTCTAGTGCAATCAAGATCGTATCAGCAAACCCGTTGGCGCGCGGGGGGGGGGGGGGGGGGGGGGGGGGGGGGGGGGGGGGGGGGGGGGGGGGGTAAATCAGCAAAAGTCAAGTCAAGTTGTTTATTCCTGACCCCGATAGGGGTACATGAATCAATTGAATTACATACATAACATCAACTCACTTGACACACACACGACGAACTACGTATCACACGAGCACTGAACTGAAAGGTAACAACTACATGCAACATTAAAAAATTAAATAAAGAGAACTGCATGTTACAACAAACAAAGCAATCAAACAAACAAGCCTTGAATTCAAATAAAGAGAACTACATGTAACAACAACCCAAACAAACAAACAAACCATAAATTTAAATAAAAAGAACTACATGTAGCAACAACCAAAGCAAACAAACAACCCAACCATGAATTTAAATAAAGAGAAACATGAAACATATACCAAAAAAAATTAAATAAAGAGAACTGCATGTTACAACAACCAAAGCAAACAAACAAACAAACCTTGAATTCAAATAAAGAGAACGATATGTAACAACAACCCAAACAAACAAACACACCACGAATTTAAATAAAGAGAACTACATGTGACAACAACCAAAGCAAACAACAACCCAACCATGAATTTAAATAAAGAGAACTGCATGTAACAACAAGCAAAGCAGACAGACAGACTAACCATGAATTTAAATAAAGAGAACTGCATGTAACAACAAGCAAAGCAGACAGACAGACTACCATGAATTTAAATAAAGAGAACTGCATGTAACAACAAGCAAAGCAGACAGACAGACTAACCATGAATTTAAATAAAGAGAACTGCATGTAACAACAAGCAAAGCAGACAGACAGACAAACCATGAATTTAATAAAGAGAACTGCATGTAACAACAAGCAAAGCAGACAGACAGACTAACATGAATTTAAATAAAGAGAACTGCATGTTACAACAAGCAAAGCAGACAAACAGACTAACCATGAATTTAAATAAAGAGAACTGCATGTAACAACAAGCAAAGCAGACAGACAGACAACATGAATTTAAATAAAGAGAACTGCATGTAACAACAAGCAAAGCATACAGACAGCCGACCCTGAATTTAAATAAGAGAACGACATGTAACAACAACCAAAACACAACAAACAAACAAACAAACCATGAATTTGAATAAGAGAACTGCATGCACCACTCAAAACAAGCACAAAAAGCACGTGCACATTCGTCAGTTTTTTTGGAAACTTGAATGGGACATGGGCTGTACATAAACGAAGGGCTCGGCATAAAGTGAATGTTGATGTATGGGTCGTGACGTGTTGCGAGAAGTATCGTCCTTTTCAGAGTAGAATTTTCTTTTGAACCATGGCGACTCCTAAGCCTTCTTTTCTTCAAAGCGGCCATGTGACCTTCTCGTGTGCAAAAGGCACTAATTGGACTTATTATCGTCTGCTTTCGGGGTGGCCGAATGGTAGAGCGTTGGACTTCTAATGCTCGGTCGTGAATTCGTATCCCGGCTGGGACCAAATATTTGTGCTGATTTTTCATCGTTGCTCCGTCTTTGATATAACCAGTATGTGGTGGAAAGGGACGTTAAACCCCCAACCCCCACCCACTCGTCTGCTTCAGATACCACTTGTGAGTGTGGATTTTACGACACACAGATAAAATTATATGTGGCCGCTCATTGCTGGGGTCTTAAGAGAGAGAGAGAGAGAGAGAGACGCTTTGGCCCTTGCCCTGGAAAATAAGGTTTAAAGGAACAGATACTGGGTTCCGTGAAAGAATAATAATAATAATAATAATGAGTATTGTATAGGCGCTTTAACCCAATTTCGTGAATTGGCTCAAAGCACCGTGAACTGAACCCACCACGCACGCTCACGTGAATCACACATTCTCTCACACATTGGACGTAAACACATTACAATCACGTTGTGCGAAGGGACAGTCAGCTATTTAAATTTCGGAATTTAGAAATGCATTTATTTTTCAAATTTGGTTGGCTGAACCTATCCAATATGGTGGGCTGAACATTTTTCAAATGGCTGATCAGTGCGGTATCAAACGCGAAAAATTTATTTGGTGACTTTCAGCCGGCATGAAACGGCCATAGTAGTGTAGGGGAACCCATGCTGAATGTCATTGTATAGGACACAAGAGGGTGCCAGTCGTCAGAAGTATGTAGGAAGAGTTAGAAGTTGGTAGTCGGCAAATACATAGACTGACTGCCGGTGCACAACGGCGGGGATAATTATGGGTAGGATCGGGGGAGGGGGGGGGGGGGGGGTGGAGGGGGTATTTTAGGATAACTGGTCGTAGAGCCGTTTAGTCATCTAGTGATGCACAACGAGAACTGACTGCTGAATCTAATGGCATATAACATCAGTATAGTGTAGCCGTCGGAGTAGTTGAAAATAAGTTTAAAGGAACAGATACTGGATTCAGTGTAATAGCTGATCAATTGGTAGCAAACGGGAGAATTTGTCTGATGGCTTTCAGCCGGTATGAAACGGTAATAGTAGTGTAGAGAAATGCAAGCTAAATGTCATGATGTGGTGTCAGCCGTCAGAGGTACTTAGATAGAGGTTAGTTTTTTTTTGTTTTTTTTTGTGAGTACATAATCTCTCTCTCTCTCTCTCTCTCTCTCTCTTTCACTCTCCAGGGATGTCGTTTGCGGACGGATCTCGGCTAAAAGCCGAATTTTTTGTTTGTTTGTAAAAAGCCGATAATCTGTCTGTCATGTCGGCTGGCCGAGCCGAAGTTTTCACAGTGAATCGGCTCGATTATGTCCGTTTCTGTGAGATTCCTGTGCTGGCTGGACCAATTTCCAAGGGACAGTCACACTCACAGTCCCACTTTTTCTTGGATTTGTGCTGAATGTTTGGTAGACAGCATTCTAAAGTTCAGGGAAATAAAGTTTGTTCAATTTTGTTATTTTACTCCAAAGACTTGTTTTATTGCAAAGATATATGTCTACAGAACATCTTTAATTCATGGAGGTGGAGGGAGCACGTAACAGCAGGGAATCTAGTCGAAAAACCTGTGAAACTGCTTCGGTAGAGAGAGCCGAAACTTTCTGTAAAAAGCCGAAACTTTCATGGCTGTTTTGGCTAAATCGCCGAACAAAAAAACTCCTGGCAACACCACTCTCTCTCTCTCTCTTCTGTTGTGTAAATTTATCAGATTTTAGGAGTAATTTTGTCTGCTTACTGATACTTCCTTAACTGTGTCTAGTGTAGACCATAGGAAATTTTTATCTTTTTTTATTTTTTTTTATTTATTTCTTGCTTTTGGGGTTCTTTATTTCTTTTTATTTTGTTTTATCTTTTTATATGTATACATGTATTTATCTTTTTGTCAACCTACACACACTCCCCCCCCCCCCCCGCTCTCTCGCTAGTATTGATTAATGAGATTTTAGGATTAATTTAGTCTGCCATTGCAATACCGTTACACTGTGTTTGTTTCACGCCTTCACAAAAAGTTAAGGACCACTTGCAAATATCATTCAACTTTTGTCATGGTGGCATGCTGGTGTAGTGCTGAACATCGCTGAAACAGCAGCTTATGTAGGCAAACAAATGAGCACAGTTCATAACCAGGGATGCATTCTTTGACCTGCATCTCATTTTTTCCGTGCAGAAAGCCCCAGGTATCACTCATTGAACACTGAAACTCCGTCTAGTTTTGCCGGAATTGCAGATTTTCAAACGCGCCAAGCATGTTGTGTGACGCGCACGTGCCATCCACACAGTGGTCGCCATGTTCACTAATTACCCCTTAACCTTGCTACCGAATTTTACGGGAAAAATCTTATTCGTTTATTTTTTTCTGATTTATTGAAACTGTCACCCATTATGTTGACTGGTCCTTAACTTTTTGTGAAGACTGTATAAGCTAAAGCTTATTTGTGCTCATTGAGTGTTAAATATATAAATTTCCGTCCTGCAATAATTTTTTTTTCACTGATAAAAAATGTGCGTGTACACGTTAACCAAAAAAGGATAAGCGGCTGACGGCACAGCTTGTACCTGACGCATTATTGTTATTGTTATGAAATGCGCATTGTAAACATGCGAATGAATAAAAAGAAGTCGGAAAATGGTGAAGGATGGACGAAAGAAACCAACAAAAACAAAAATAAAAAAGGAAGAGAAGAATGGAAGGAAAAAATCCTTCTTAAACGATTTAGGTATCATGGCGTACAAGCAGCTGCGACCGTTGAACAGCACGGACTAAACAAATATATATCTGAAACACCTTGGTGTCATGGTTTTTGGTAACTTAGGGGCCGGGGGGGGGGGGGGCAGGTGGGGCTGAGATGGTAACTGACCAAGGAAGCAAACATTGTACACAAAACCTCACCTCGCATATGAGTTTTCTCCACTTTCTTGTTGTGTATCGCACTGTTTGTTTAATTACCCTTAAGTCGTTACTTTGATAGTTACGAATCTTTAACTTATTTACTTCAGTTAACTGTGTGGTGCGTGACAAATTTTAGGCTTCTTGTTAAACAACAAAAAAGTAAGGAGGTCTTTTCACTCTTTGTGGATTAATACTTCCGAGAATACTTCACCACCTGCGCCGCTCGCAGTCATGTATCGCAGTGGTGTGAAATGTCCAATACCCCGCAGCAGACACCCCGAAGACGGGACACGCTCGCGGCGCCAGGGTGGCGTGGAGCTTCCAATACCCCGGGTTGGTTACGCGTAGCAGACACCAGGGACATGTGAAGAAGTGTAAACGGCACGCGCCAGCGGGCATATATCACGTTGACCTTATTAGTTTTTAGCAAGCGGGCCCAGTGTATACACGTCACAACCCAGAAATGGATATTGGGTGCTCTCTCTCTCTCTCTGTTAATTAAAACAATGTACCCGGTTTAGCTCGATTATCAGCTAATCAGGAAAAGCGGTAACAAAGGTAAAGACTCCCTGACCCATTCCTATCGGCACCAGTCTCAAAAGGTGTGAAGACTTGCCTTGGCCCTGAATAGCTGCGACACGCCATGGATCAATATAATAGCTAATCAGCAAACACCCGCATCTCACCCCTAAAGGCGTTAGTAGGACACGTGCCTATGTTTCACATGATGTCCTTACTAAACTTTTTGTTTTCATTTCATTTCAACACGACTACCGCAGACGCATATTCTGTCTAATCATTTCAGTTGAGCTCTTCTTCGAACGTCCTCACACCATTTGGACCGACCGGACTCGGCGTTCAGCAACGGGGAGCAGTTTTGTTCCGCAAAACACCGTGCGATACTCTAGTGCAATCAAGATCGTATCAGCAAACCCGTTGGCGCGCGGGGGGGGGGGGGGGGATAAAATCAGCAAAAAAAGCACGTGCACATTCGTCAGTTTTTTTGGAAACTTGAATGGGACATGGGCTGTACATAAACGAAGGGCTCGGCATAAAGTGAATGTTGATGTATGGGTCGTGACGTGTTGCGAGAAGTATCGTCCTTTTCAGAGTAGAATTTTCTTTTGAACCATGGCGGCTCCTAAGCCTTCTTTTCTTCAAAGCGGCTATGTGACCTTCTCGTGTGCAAAAGGGCACTAATTGGACTTATTATCGTCTGCTTTCGGGGTGGCCGAATGGTAGAGCGTTGGACTTCTAATGCTCGGGTCGTGAATTCGTATCCCGGCTGGGACCAAATATTTGTGCTGATTTTTCATCGTTGCTCCGTCTTTGATATAACCAGTATGTGGTGGAAAGGGACGTTAAACCCCCAACCCCCCACACCCCACCCACTCGTCTGCTTCAGATACCACTTGTGGAGTGTGGATTTTACGACACACAGATAAAATTATATGTGTGGCCGCTCATTGCTGGGGTCTTAAGAGAGAGAGAGAGACGCTTTGGCCCTTGCCCTGGAAAATAAGGTTAAAGGAACAGGTACTGGGTTCCGTGAAAGAATAATAATAATAATAATAATGAGTATTGTATAGGCGCTTTACCCAATTTCGTGAATTGGCTCAAAGCACCGTGAACTGAACCCACCACGCACGCTCACGTGAATCACACGCATTCTCTCACACATTGGACGTAAACACATTACAATCACGTTGTGCGAAGGGACAGTCAGCTATTTAAATTTCGGAATTTAGAAATGCATTTATTTTTCAAATTTGGTTGGCTGAACCTATCCAAATTTGGTGGGCTGAACATTTTCAAATGGCTGATCAGTGCGGTATCAAACGCGAAAAATTTATTTGGTGGCTTTCAGCCGGCATGAAACGGCCATAGTAGTGTAGGGGAACCCATGCTGAATGTCATGGTATAGGACACAAGATGGTGCCAGTCGTCAGAAGTATGTAGGAAGAGGTTAGAAGTTGGTAGTCGGCAAATACATAGACTGACTGCCGGGTGCACAACGGCGGGGATAATTATGGGTAGGATCGGGGGGGGGGGGGGGGGGGGGGGGGGGGGATTTTAGGATAACTGGTCGTAGAGCCGTTCAGTCATCTAGTGATGCACAACGAGAACTGACTGCTGAATCTAATGGCATATAACATCAGTATAGTGTAGCCGTCGGAGTAGTGGAAAATATGGTTTAAAGGAACAGATACTGGATTCAGTGTAATAGCTGATCAATGCGGTAGCAAACGGGAGAATTTGTCTGATGGCTTTCAGCCGGTATGAAACGATAATAGTAGTGTAGAGAAATGCAAGCTAAATGTCATGATGTGGTGTCAGCCGTCAGAGGTACTTAGATAGAGGTTAGAAGTTGGGAGTCGGCAAATACACAGACTGACTGCCGCGGGGATATTGATGAAGTCGGGATAAAAAGTATATCAGAGGAAAACGTGCCGTTCAGCCGCTTAGAGAATCTAATGGTATAGAAAATCAGTATAGTGTAACCGTCGGAGTAGTGGAAAATAAGGTTTAACGGCACAGATACTGTATTCGGTGAAATGGCTTCACTGCGGTAGCAAACGGGAGAATTTGCCTGATGACTTTTAGTCGGCATGAAACGGTCATAGTGGTGTAGGGGAATCCATTCTGAATGTCATGATGTAAGACACAAGGTGGCATCAGGCGTCAGAGGTACGTAGAAAGAGGTTACAAGTTGGAGTCGCCAGTACATAGATTGACTGCCGGTGTAACAGGCCGGAGTATACCCCTGGCTACTTTATACCCTCGGGTATAAAGTAGCCTAGGCCGGTTCAACCCCCTGGGTATAGATCAGCCCAGGCCGGATTCACCCCCTTCTGCCCAGAATATACCCACCTGTGAGCAGAGTTTGCGTGTACAACACTTCATTGAACTCTGTTCACGGCCGTTTGCGTGTCAAGTACGGTTTTTGTGTCATTTGTTCTCAACCTGTCAAGCCGAGATGAATGGTTGCCTATGCGAGCAGATTTTGAAATTTTATTCAACAGAAAAGAACGAAGACAAAAAGTATCCTCAATACATCTACAACATCAAAAATGCTGCAGACACGAGAAAGAATGGAAGATGATGGCATTTGGGCTACTGCCGTTGAAATTCTCGCCACAGCAAACTTTCTTGCATACGGCATTTACATCTATGCCAAGCTGGGCACCAATATGCGCTGGATGCGATATCCCGCAACGTTTTCACTAAAGGAGACAAGCAAAGTTTGCTTCTACATTGAAAACAGAAGTTACCACTTCAATGTTGTTTTGAGCGTTTGACATTCAAGTACTGTTATCATCACACCAAGAGAAACCCTGGCTGTTGTTAATTTGGGTTTTGTTCTATTTTAAAGTGCATTTGATATGTGACACTGAGGAACATCCACTTGGCTCGGGGAAAGTTTATCATCGGAATACGGGTCGTTGAGCCGCTAAGCCGTCTAGTGATGAACAACGTGGGAGGGGGGGGGGGGCGTTTCTTTTTTAAGGATAAAAAGATTACCTGTTTACTGAACGGAAAAATAGGAAAAAATAAAAGAATAATTGTATTCAGTCGATTTACAAGTTTCACAATTAAGTCTTGGAAAAAAGGAAACGAACTGTTTGGTTAGAAGAGAAATCCGCCATTAAATCATTTGGGACCTCAGTATATCCTAAAGGAGAGAGAGAGAGAGTTATGTCAATGATTTATTTAGAATCGGTAGTGGTACCAGTTATTAAATCTTATGTTCAACTAATGGTGTCTATCTGATTTCACGGTTAACTTAGGAGAACTGTTGAAAAATACAAAAAGACAGGGGACTGGCTTCGGTTTAACGTTCTTCTCTACCAGGTGAAATGGAACAAATGAACTGAAATGACAGAAAAACGACAACCCCTGTTAAAGTAGTTTGGCATCACCGAGAGATTTCACAGGTGAGTGCCAATTGGCAACGTGTACTGAGCCACGCGCGCAAGAGCGAGAGTTGTGATGTGAGCCGGGCGACACGATACAATGGTTTTGCTTGATCTGCACTCAACAAAAGAACTTTGCTTTGTGCAGCAGTCAGAGCGGACCTTAGTTGTGACAGCACCGTGAGACCAGAGATGTATATCACTGGTGAGACTCTCATGGCTGAGTTAGAAGAATGAACGCTACCACAACGCTCCATAAAAAAGTCAAAATGTCAACAACAACAACAACAACTTGACAACATAAAAACCCCACCCAACTCTCTTTCCAAGAAACCCTCTTTCTCAGCCTCAGAAAAATCTAACCATCAAGATCAACTTGTACTGAACAGCACGACGGCGGGAGTTGGCCTTACCGCCCCCCCCCGCCCCCTTTTTTTTTTTCCTCTTTCAGTGGTCACAATGAAGAAAGTCACTGTTTCAAAACCTGTATCAAGCAGCCTGAAGGTAGAGAGAGTGGGATAGAGACCCCCCCCCCTACCCCTGCAGTTTGATTAGTTTACAATCACCGAAATATTTCACAGGTAAGTGTTAATTGCTATCTCGTACATGTACTGAGCCGTGCTAGGCCGGGGTAGCGATACTGCGCGAGTTGTGATGTGAGGCGACACGGTCCATTGGTGCTGATTGATCTGCGCTCAATGTTTGTGGATGGAAACAAAAACTTTTGTTAGGCGAATCCTGTCTTTCCTGTTACACAATATGTACCAAGTTCAACAACGGCAAACAGGTATCTACATCCTTGTCTGGCATACACCAACGTTGTGGAGAACTTTATCATTGTATGAGCTTAAATGTACTATTTCGATGTTTACCATGGAACAGTATCGCTTGTTAGTGCACCTGTATGCGCGAAATACTCTATCTTAGTGATTAGTAATGCAATAACGTGCAGTTTACACTTGCACTAGCAGTCGAAAATTCTGCTGAGTAGTATGTGTTTTGATCCATCCCCATAAGATGCGTCACGTGCATCCCACTGTTGGCTCTTCATCAAGCTTTGACATGCTGGATTGTGCAGTTGTCCAAGTTGTGGGATGTTTGACACCTCAGTGTGACCTATTAGCACCAAATCTTAACATTAGGGCCTTTAACACTTGTGTCAAGACAGACCGCTCTGAAAATGCCACAAGTTCGAAGTACACCTGATTTCTCTACTATCAAAAGCAGCACAAAGTTGGTCGGAAACCTTAAAATGAGCATCGCCCCATTTGGCTCACAGCCTTTGGAGATTTTGAGTGGCACCCAAACCCCTCTAGTCAATGCACATCTAGTTACATGCATTTGAATCTTGTATTTGGCTTTATATAGCACTTACAGCGTTAATTCTGACATTGTTATAAAGCAGTTCTATTACAAACAAAAACTATGTGACAGTGATCGCATGTTGCATTGGACTCTTTTGGCAACTGATAATGTTTCCAACCTGGTCAGGAATGAAAAGCTAGGGTTTAAGTTTACAAAAGTGTATTTGTAGTTTCATGGTATAAGTTCCCTGATTTAATCTGTAGTTTTATCGTCTACGTTCCCAGATTACATATGCTGTTTGTGTCTGACCTGATGTTCCCGCAGCACATCTGTGGGCTGTGTCTGCTCGGTTCCCAGATTACATCTGTTGTTTGTGTCTGAGCTGAGGTTCTCACAACACATCTGCAGGCTGTGTCCAGAATTCACCGCTCTGTATATCCTAAAGTATTCGACTTATAAGAACGTTCACTACATTAAAATGTGGCTAAAGCTAGCCTCTTTCAGGAAATATACGATTCTTTTGAAAAGGCGCAAAAACAGAGATGTTCCGTCTAACCACCAAAAATTTGGAGGCTGAAGGTTCTCACAGAGCATATAGCCCCCGAATGTGTGTGTGTGTGTGTGTGTGGTGTGTGTGTTGTGTGTGTGGTGGTGTGGTGTGTGTGTGTGTGTGTGTGTGTGTGTGTGTGTGTGTGTGTGTGTGTGCACGCGCGCGCAATAGTATCCTTTATTATTCTTCACCCTTTTTCTATCGTTCAGTTTAAGTTTCGTTGATTTATTTCATTCAGTTTAATTACAGAGTCTTGTCTTTAATGTTCGTTTTATGTCACTGTTCACACCTGTTGTGGGCCACTGGCCTAAAGCAATAAACACGCTCTCTGATAAGTTGCAATATTTGCTGTATATGCGCTTAGTATTTTTCTTTGTTTTACCTAGTTGTAATTGTTATTTGTTTTTTGTAACTGGGAGTTCGAGAAATTAGCATGAAGGTGCAGCGTCTCTTGCATGTCCTAGGTTTATATTGTCCCGTAGATCAGTTTGCATCAGTTGCCCAACGTTACATGTTTGGTTTTTTCACGTAGTGCAGACACACTTAGCCGCGAATTAGTCTTTGTGGCTTGCGCGGCGTTAATAAGCCTTTAAAACTCTCTCTCTCTCTCTCTCTCTCTCTCTCTCTCTGGTTTTAGTGCACATGCCACGTATCCACACAGAAGAGAAACTGCGGAAGACGATGACGTATAGGGACCTATGTAACGATCAGTGTCAATTTTTAGCCACGTAACGGTAGAAAAGCTTTTAGCTCAACAAACACGTTTTCGGAAGTGTTCAAAGTGCACTGTTCTGTTTGACTGGACCGTTTATAGAAGACATGCTCTGGGAAGCCGCTCGGCTGAAGCGTTTCTATTGTCAGAAGACTTTCCATGTTATGAAGAAAAGAAGAAAAGAAAAGAAAAAGAAAAAATCACTTTCCGAGTGAGTCATCAAGCCCTTCGTGCATTGAGTGTGAATTCAGGCTGTGCATGTGGCACTTCTCGGACATTTTTGGCAGATAATCGGAAAATAACATAACCATGACTGCCTTTCAAGGCGAATGCAAAGGAAACATTCGATCTGTGTACAAAGAAATGGGAAGGGGGGAGGGTGGGATGCTGAGGCAAGTAGCTGGTCATTTTGTCTTTAACATCACGGAAAAGTTTTGTTAGCCTCCCATAAGTTTATTATTGCTCGTGGTGTCTACGCCAAATCGAAAGCGAAGCGTTTCACGTGACCCTTAACCCTTTCCAGTTCACTCCCCCAAATATCCGATTCTGAAGTCGGGTGGTTCGTCCCCAGTCCATGACAAAGAATTACTGCATAATTCTTGAATTACACTGTTTAACTGTACTAAAATATTTCTCACAGAAGACCAGCAAATCTGTTAGTTTGAGTAAAAATGACAAAACATGAGCCTAGAACGTGGACTGGTGGCATTTGGGAGCACTTTTGTCCAAAATGGCTGAACTGGTAAGAGTTAATACGAAGTAGGTTTCTTTTCAGACTTGTTTGTTTGTTTGTTTGTTTTGTTTGTTTGTTTCTTTCTTGTTTGCGTCATTGTTTAATACCGTGATTGTTTTGACTAGTTCGGAATATGTTTTGTTTTATTTGTTTGATTTTGCTACTGTCAGTTTTGTTGTTGTTATTGTTTTTTTGTCTTCCTTCTTCCTTTCTATTTTCTTTCTCTCTTTCTTTGCACGAATATATTCTCGTGAAACTAAGGCATTACGGTTCACGAGCTTTGCTCGCAATTCAGGACGTCATGGCCATCGTGATGTGACCCTTAGAAGTGGGAATAACATCCTCGGTAATTTCCGTGAAGGCTCGAGGCACTGCCACATCCAATCACAGCCTCCATTTGCAAAAGGAAACCTTGAACCCTACACACGGGCAGCTGACCGTGGGTTTTATAACCTACCACGGCCCGTACCCTCGGCCTCTCAACCCTTCAAGTCCCATACATCACGAAACTTCCCGTCATCTACACGAGATCTCCGCCGATACCGCGCGACTGTTGGTGAACTGGCGACCATTTGCCATTGACGCTAAGAGCTTCGTCGGAAGTGATTCGATTTCTTTTGCGTGCCTGAAACGATGCTGGTGACGTTGTAGTTTGGGCGAAAGTCTTTCCACTCGAGTGTTTGCGGAACGTTTGCGGAATGTTCGCGGTCGAGATCAAACAGAGACTGAGCTATACAAACAGGTTGATTATGCACTTCTAAAACTGGTCGTCTGACGCTGGGAAGTCGCTCCGGGGGAAACTGTTACGGAAAATGCGTCAAACCGTTTTCAAGTGCATAAAGAGAAAGCGGTTTGTTTGACCCTGCTTCCGTCCCTATCCCTTCCACCCCACCCCCTCACCCCCCACCCCCAAACCCATTTTCTATTATACATACGTACGCAATTCCATATCCCATGTAGTTCCCGTCAGAATCGTGTCAACGCTACTAACCGTAACCACTCAGAGCGAACTGCTGCACCTGATGTTGATTGAATTTACTTTCACCTCCATACATTTGAATAGCCGTCCTAGGAGTAAATACGATCGACGCAGTAACACTATTAAGCAACACTCCATTAGCATTGTATGTGACACCTATTTCTGGTGCACGTGGCCACACTTGCAGCACAGAGAGAGAGAGAGGGAGAGAGAGAGAGGAATCATGTGCCGACCGTATTTACAAAGGGACGTGGATACACTTCACTGTGTTTTTCTGTAGAATACGCATTACGTAATTGTGTAATAATTACTAATTTAAGACACATCAGTGTTGTTTGTTTGTTACTGCTTTTGTTTTGTTTGCTGTCGGTTTTGTTTTTGTTGTTTTTTGGTCTTGTTTTGTTCTGTTGTTGTTTTTTCTTTTTTCTTTTTGCTTTTAAAAATAAATTTGCATTACGTACTTACATATGGATTTTAAAACACACATGAGGATACTTTCAAGTTTGTTTCTAAAGAAATCGGAGTGCGTTCCAGATTTCCTCCTTATTGTAAGACTGATCACTACTACTGTGCATAAATATGATCGAGATACGCTGAAAGTTACGAAATCTCCCGACAGACTCGCAGAGCGAATCTCCAAAACTGACCATCACACGCAAGAACCCGCTGAGGGTGTCCGCAGTGTGGAGGAACCCCGGGAAGCGTCTAATTCTCCCGAAACGCTGATGTACGTAAAAGGAACCGTCCGATGAAGACTTCGCTGCTGATTAGGTTCGCGGGGAGGCAGCAGATTAATTCTATTTCGGACCTGACCTTTCCACCCCGTGATTTGTTGGTTTGTGTCCTCAACTTATTGGGCCTCCGGATAGACCTGTCACATACCCAAGCACGCGAACGTGGCTGTTGCTTGTACAGATTGAATTTTGCCGATCAATGCTATGAAAACAACGGGACAAACAAGCGTGGCATGGGGGTTGCCAGGGAGGCGGAGCTCCGGGCCAGATGCCATGCATTCGGGGGGTTGCGGGAGGTTGAGGGGGTACCCCTGTCCTGAATAGACATTCTGGCACGTTGACGTCACGCAGTCATGACAATTCTTCGGGTCTGGCCCTACCGTTACCAGCCTAGTGTCAGTAGTTCTTTCTGGAAGTGGCCGAATGGTAGAGCGTTGGACTTTCAATGCTCGGGTCGTGAGTTCGAATACCGGCTGAGGCCAAATATTTGTGCTGGCCTCTTTCTCGTTGCCCCGTCTTTTGATATCTTTGATATATGTGGCGGTAAAGAACGTTAAACTCCCAAACACCCACCCATTGAGTTCTTTCCGGCGGTGTCACAAGCCTTGCCTAAACTGCTTTGACTCCTGGTAAGAAGTGTCTTTGGGTGTCGCATCGAGTGAACACCTACGTAGGCAGCGTGAGCAAAATCCTGTGTTCCTCCCGACGATTTAATCAAGTTTAAGGACAGTGGTGTTCAAGGACCATTAGAGTTTCTTATCTCGTGTTAACTTCGATGTGTCTAAAGAACATGAGGGTGAAATTAGATTAACCGCTGCTGAATTGAAAAAGCGCCAGAGAAAAGTCCAGTCGCGAAGGCATATTTACTTTTTCTTTCCTCCTCCTCCTCTTTTTTTTTTTTTTTTTTGGGGGGGGGGGGAACGCACCTCTGTGTGTGTGTGTGTGTGTGTGTGTGTGTGTGTAAAAGAAGCACAAGCGAAACCAGCTGCTTTACACCTTCTACTCCTCCCCATCATCATCATCATCATCATCACCATCAAACGAAAACCAGAAACATCAACAACAACAACAGAAAAAAAAGCCAGTGGCCATAACAGCAGTGGAGCCAGCAATCTTGAGATTCTGCCACAACTCACGTCATCCCGAAAGTTCTTCCCTACGCCCCGTTGCTACCACCACCGCTACCACCACCATGGAAGCTATCGCATCTGGGAGACACACCGTTGTCTAATTCTGAAGCAAAGAATAAACGTTGATGAGACTCGGTGATAACAACCGCATGGGGAGGGCACACCTAGTGTTTGAAAGGTAATTGCCTTAAAGATAGCAATGCACGTGAAACACGGATGCACGGAAGAAAGGTGCGAGTTTGCGGATAACCTTCCAATAAAAACCGATGGCAGGGGGAAAAACGTGTGCGATTGAGTGACTGTGGGTGGTGGTGAACGGGAGAGATAGGTGTAAACATGAGTTTTTCTTTGGCAGTTGTACTGGCTTTTTTTGTCATCTCTCTCTCTCTCTCTTCTCGTCCTCCCCCCTCTCTCTCTCTCTCTCTCTCTCTCTTCCCGTATGTTTCTTTATCTTATTTCCCTCTAATTTTTGTGTTCATATTTGCAATCTGAGAATGGCGCAGACTGGCTCGCAGATACTCCTACATATTTCAAATCCTTTGATGTATGCTTCGTATAATAGGTCTACCAGATTCGAACTGCTATAACCCCACATGTGGGAATACGTTCATGTGCATGCATTGATATGCGATTTCATAGCTGAGAGTGCAGTCATCGTAAAAAGCAATGGGTTTTTTTTCCCCCGCTCTTGTCAGCTCTGTACACAAGAAGTTGGCTTCATAGCTAACGCCATAGACCATTACTAAATGCTGAGAGCCGCACTGACAGTGGTGTCAAGGAAAGCGAACGTTGTCCTCTGTTAAAACATGTCTCCGGCTTTCGTGACTGGGGTACACTGATAGTGTGGGAGGGTGTCGCGTATTCATGCTGTTTCTTCCCCTTTCCCTGCATCCCCCCCCCAACCCACCCACAAAGAGATTTTATAAGCCAAACTCCTTGAGTGACTTCATGATTTTTACGTGTCGGTGAAGACAAAGACAAATTTCCTTTAAGGACAATAAAGTTATCTGTATCTATCTGTATCTGTATACACCCACATCCCTCATTCGCCATTAAAAGAAAAGAGAGACTGAGCTAAAATAGGAAACATTTTTATGTGATTGTTTCAGATTTGATCTTGTAACGAAAACTGCTATTTACGGCTTCGCATTCAGATTTGTGTCTGTTCCTGTTTCATTCTGGTGGTGATACTTCTGTTGGCTTGCACGTTTGATCCGTTATATTACATTTATCTACAGACTCTATAGACTCAGAGACTATATCCCATCACCGTATTGCAGTCTGTCTATCCTTGTTCCTTTCAGCACGATGAAATACTGATGCCGTTACCGGTATTATCTCTATATCATCCTATTACTGGGAAATTCGGAATGCTTTTAAAACGACTAGGCCAAATCCACTGTCAGGAACTTTCCTGAAACTTGTCACGCCGAGACACAGTCGCTTCAAAAGCCTGTTTCCAAACTCCAGAAGAAAGATACTGGATTGGATTCATTTTCGGGTGGCTTTCATTGTCTGTGACAAGTTTTCGTGATGGACAGGCTTCCATCCCGCATCATCATCCACCAACAGTTTTGGTTCTCACGAGGGGCATCCGTGTGCTGAAATACGCTGGCCTGAGTGCGCGCTCCCCTTCCACCTCCAGCACCCATAAACCTAGTCCCATAACGCTGCTCCAAACCCCGTATCAAACAGCGCCATTCATTAAGCTAATTGTTTTTCAGGTGTGAGGCTCTCAACACGGGGATCGCGTGCTGACAACGGAAAGGCCAGGCTGGTTCTGCTCGAGGATTTGACAGTTATGGGCACGCGCTGTAAGCACTCCGCCTACCATCAGCGCCACCTCGCGGTCCCAAGGGAAGGAAGCGGCCCGGGTGTGGACACGCGAGGTCCTCGGTGATCGGAAGGATGGGCCGAGTGTCGTCCGGGATGGAGAGCGTGTGCAACGCCCTACTCGCTGTCCTCATCTTTATTTCCCGCAGTATCGGTAAGTGGAGGTGGAGAATGGGTGGAAGTAGGGATTCAGGTGGGGGCTGAGGTGGAGGTGGTCGACATGAGTGTCGTAACACACACACACACGCACACGCACACGCACACACGCACGCACGCACGCACAGACAGATAACGATGACGAGCTGTTGTTTTCAGAATGGAAGAAATCATATGCATGGAAAACCATTTCAAACTTGCCTCTGTCTCTCTGTGTGTGTGTGTGTGTGTGTGTGTGTGTGTGTGTGTGTGTGTGTGTGTGTGTGTGTGTGTGCGCGCGTGCGCGTGCGTGTGTGTGTGTGTGTGTGTGTGTGTGAGAGAGAGAGAGAGAGAGAGAGACACACACACACACACACACACACACACACACACACACACACACACACACACCGTTTGTTGTTGGTTGTTTGGTTGTCAAACCTCAGCAGTATCGGTAAGTGGTGGTGAAGGCGGAGGTGGTGGTGGAAGTGAGGTTCTTGAGTGTGCTGGAGGTAGATGTGGTCGACATGGATGTCGTGACATTCACGCTCACGCACTCAGCAGATTCTTTGTCAAACCTCAGCGGAAGCGCGCAAAACACTGGTAATGGCAAGACAAATAAGCACCTAACTGGATCTAGTCAATGTTTCCTCTATAATCCTCAGCGGCTTAACCAAATCCAGAAGACTTTTAAAAAACTAAGCCACTCAAAAATAAGCCTGCTCTTTGTCCGTTGCTGAGCTATGCAAGCATGCATACGGGACACGAAAGTTTAAAAGAAGACTAAAGCAAAAGAAGACAAAAAAAAATCAAATAAAAAGAATTAAAGGAAAGTAAAACACAAATAAGATTACTCTTCGTCCGGCTTCTAAAGCATGCAACCATGCATACGGCACGTGTAAATTTTATGAGGAAAAAAAAACCCAACCCACACACACTTGCAAAAACAGCAGCAAAGAACAAGAAAGAAAGAAAAATAAAAAGAAGAAGAAAGTAACACAAAACATGAGGGGAACCTCCTGTGCGACGTAATGCAATTTGGGTGACATGGAGTTCTGACCTGCTTTCCCGTAAAAAGTGCATTCTGGGATGCCTTCAACAGAGAAGGAGATCAAGTTACGTAATTTGCTCTCTCTCTCTCTCTCTCTCTCTCTCTCTCTCTCTCTCTCTCTCTCTCTCTCTGTGAAGTTTCATGTTCCAGGTTTAAGTATGTTCGATCGTTTGGCTTTTTTGTTCATTTGTTTGTTCTTCAAAACGGCAAGTTTGAAAATTGGTTGCAAGACCAAAACTTCCACCGTTTTCAAATAAAGTTATTTCAATTTCAGTTTCAATTTCAATCTCTCTCTCTCTCCCCCCCCCCCTCTCTCTCTCTCTCTCTGTATGGCTTTTCTGTTACCCATACGTTCCTTTCTCTGTTTCTGCTTTGCTTTCGCAATATGTTGTTTGTGCGTTTCTTCCTAATTCAGCAGTACCAAACAGCCGATCTAATGCTAAGCGGCCAATTATTTAGAAA
>JACVVK020000622.1:0-95000 GCA_018292915.2 Batillaria attramentaria
CACTTCAAGATGCCAAATCTGAAAAGCCACAACTGCCCGTTTTTACAGGCAAGATACATGTACAGGGCTGCCACTTTCTCAGAGACAAGAAACCTGAAAATTGACCCTCAAAATCTGAATAGAAGCCAGAGAAAATTGAAAAGTGTGTGTGTGGGGGGGGGGGGGGGGGGGGGTAGACAGCTTACCGCAGTCCTGAAACATAATTGACCTCAAAATCTGAATGCAAGGAAAGCCAGAAAAAATTGAGGGCAGATTGGAGCAGACAGCTTACCATGGTCCTGAAACTGAATTGACCCTCAAAAAATCTAAATGCAAGCAAAGCGTGTGTGTGCGCGTTGTGTGTGTGTGTGTGTGTGTGGGGGGGGGGGGGGGGGGGGGGGGGGGCAAGACAGCTAACCGCAGTCCTGAAACTGATCTGAATGCAATCAAAGCCAGAGAAAAGCAAGGGGGGGGGGGGGGGGGATGCAACACTGTTGTTTTCGTCAGCCATGCAGGTTTTCAAACTCGGCATGCGACAAGCAAATCTAGCTACCGCAAACTACGTAGCACGAGACCTTGCCGCCTACACGCACCACCCCTTTCTTTTTCGCGATTTTGCGGTTAAAAGTGTTTCTCATTGAAGGGCAGGCCATTGCAACTTGTACTCCGCTGAAGATGGTTCGCGAAAGCTCCACCTCACGACAAATCGGAATTCCCCCCCAAAACGTACGGAAATCTGGGTTTATGTGAAATTTGAAATCGGAAATCCGATCTGAATCGGAAATCTGCCACCCCTGCAAATGGTTACTGGGAATGAAACCCACTATTAATTCAATAAGGCCCTCAGTTCAGTCATGTGACATTCTTAGCGTGCTGAAAGTTTGCTTAGCGTTTGGTTCACGAGCTTTGCAAAAAACTCGTATTGCATGACTGAATGTGCCAGGCGACAATCCGTTAATTTGAGCTTATTTTTTAAGACTGGATCCCCTGCGGTGTAGGAGGCTGCATAGCTAAGCAGCTTCCTTTGTGATGTCATTTTTACACAAGACGGCAAGTCGTGCTGTCCACCAGGTTGCGCTTCAAAGATATTTGAGGAGGGAGAGGATCTTCAGAAACAGAAACAACCCTTTTGACATGTATGATGATTTTCTGTCTTCCTTGCAGCCAAGACACTAGATCCGTGAAGACATAGTGTACGCAAGAGAGAGAGAGAGAGAGAGGGGGCGGGGCGGGATGAAGTCCATTTCATCCAAGTCAGAAACAAAAACTTACCTGGTCTAAGAATTTGACACAAGTCTTACAGTTTGTCAATGCTCATTGCCCCCCCCCCCCCCCAAAAAAATAGATGACTCAGAGGGACAGTTTGACACCAAGTGTACTCTAGCTGAAGTTGAAACTAGTGTGAATTGTAAAAATTGCCGTATTCTGATGCTGTGTTCGTGTGTGCACAAAACCACCACCACAAGCAAATCTATTCAAATTAAAAAGTCTGTTGTGGCCAGTGCAGCAGTCTGTATGAACTGAAAGGTTTTCAGCCGGACTCAAGGCAAGATATCAGTTATCAGCATATTAATCTGTCACAAAATTCTAGAACATGTACTAAAAAGTCAATCTGTAACCTTTGTTTCTCTTCCATCATCTGCTGATCCCGGCACAAGTTTGCAGATGACCTTCAAACGCTCATTCAGAGTATGGTGCCGTATCCTGAACGAAGAAATAATAATTTGATAACTTTTCAAAAACTTGATACACAGACACATACGCTTATCTCAAACACGCTGAAGTTGAACTTTGAAGCAAAATCGAAGCAAAATTTTTTCCTGGCCAAATCTGTCCTTTGTATAACAAAATTTTCTACGGATAACTTCAGTCACACAAAAATCAATTTCCTCTGCAAATTCAACTTCACTTGTGTTTGACTGTAGTAATAAGTAACATACATTGTATTGAAATGGATGTCATGCATTGTGCACTTGTGATGACTTTTCAACAGCAGCCTGATGATAAATTTTCAGCAGCCTGTTTTTTGTGTTTTTGTTTTGTTTTGTTGGCTTCACATGCTGCTAGCTACAAAATGGTTGTCTGAGCAAGTATGAACAAGCTCCAATACAACAGAGACAAACTGTATGATAAAAACACTTCTGGAAAAACTTTCGGGAAAAACAAAATACCTCTGTACCTTTCACTGTGACGGTGTTTTTCCAGAATGGCTAGCATAGTATCCGGAGTTCTGTCCTTTCGTGAACTGCACTTCTTCTTATGTGAGCCTGGAGATGACTCTGAGGAATCTTCCTCGAAACACAGATTAGAATCAATCTGCACAGACAATATCACTCATATGATCTTTATGTCTTCCCATCTGGAGAAAATAATCAGTGTCAGCAACGCTAAATTCTTTCCACCAGAAAACTGCATTTTTATGGTGATGTTTGCATTACAACAGTAATTGTTCATTCTGTGCGCGCACACACACGCAAAACACTATCACCACTAATCACTTATTTTGATCAAATGAATTGACACGTACACAAAACCTACCCATGCACACATATTTTCACCTAGCGTCATTCTACAGGGTAAATTCAGTTCAAGCTAAACCCAGTCTCTGAAACCTAACAAGTACTCTTGGCGTGACCCCATAACTCCTGCAGTAAGATGCTTTTCTTGCTACTACACACACCCAACAAAAACAAAAACAAAAACAAAACAAAAACGCCTCAAATATTTACAGATTTAAATCAAGCCCATTCACAGAAGCAAGCATGCGCATGTGGTTTCATTACCATAAAGTTAACTGTCTTTGTAAACTGTCCAGCATATTGGCTGCCAGAGGTGAATAACACAGTTTCAAGTATATCACTTCGTACACACGCATGTCCTTTGCAGACTCAACTCACCTGTGTGTCATATGTGCTAAAGCAGGAAAGCTGATTTTGGCCTCGTGAAGAACCTGTCATCGCTTCGGCTTCTTCAGACTGACTTGGTGTACAACTGTCAACCTGTACTCAGCACAGTAAGAATATTTTGTTTTTGGTAAAATATTTAGGACCTGAGGCGTTTATTTATTTGGGGGCAAACCATTCAATAAAAGTACAAGTGTACATGCAAGCATTTAGGAGCAGAGTGCAACTAGAATGGGCGTATGACTTTTGATCTTACATCAGCACTGGCAACCAAGTCTTGCATGATGAATTCTGACACTGGGATTTCTTCAAGCAGCAGTTCGTCAAAAGTGGACGGGTCTTCATCGCCGAATGAAGTGAAACTCAAGCCGTCTTTCGGATCAGCGCAGTCTCCCATAGTTGTGGTTACTTGAAATTACTGCACAAACAAGAGGAGAAATATTAATTGGCGTTATGCTACCAAAGTAAGATACTAATGAAGTTTTCATTTAAAACTGACACCACTTTTTTTTTCTCTCTCTTTCTAAATCACCGACTCCTGTAACGGTTACTTGGCCCGTCGCCATATGTTTTTCGATAGTAGAATCTGCTAGTAAGGCATGACTGGTGTCTCTTTGACCCAAGCAGATGACCTCAAGGTGCTTTGCTGCTCGTTTCGTTTGGGAAGCACACTGTTGAGACGTGTTACGCATTTCAGTCACCTGTGACAAAGATTTTGCTGCAGATTCACTATACCACTGAACACTGTGTCCTGGTTAGTGCTTAGCAGGCAAAAATGCTTCTGTCAGCAGCAAGACCGGTGCGAGTTGAGTCACGTGATCGGCATTCGTGGGTGTCGTGTCAGTCCAGGAAGTGTTCAAAGGTCGCGCGGGAGAAACTTTGGCCGCGATGATTCCATTCAGTTTTACACAAATTTGTAATAAACAGACTGCTTGCTGTCGGTCGGTTCCAAACCATCTATCGAGATGTTTCAATTAGATGTGCAAAATATTATTTCACGATTCTGATGATCACCTTTGCCTTCCTCGAGGTGTGTGACGAGGTCAAAAGTTCACGACCCCGCCAAGGACAAGGGAGATTACCGTCATGATTAGTCTTGTGTTTTCGTCGTGTGTATCTTTGAAATGACGGCTCCCTGTGAAAATGAGAGAGAGAGAGAGAGAGATTTGGGGGCCAGTCCCATCAAGGTAGGCCGGCCTACCAGGCTCGGTTTAAAAAGGAACCAATTGTGAACTAAGCGCATATCACTGAGTTACAGCAAAACAGAACTGCATTCTCTGATGACCCTGAAATGTCCGGAACAACAATGACGATGTTGTCTTTAACGAGAAAACGCTATAATAAAAAGTACAATGACAATAGGCACTGTGTAATATATACAGATAAGACTGCTTATTGAGATTATTTATATGTTTATTTGAATATACGTGGTATTCATGTGGCACATTTTTCGTAATTTTATACCCAACCATTTCAGTTCGATTTCCTCAAGGGATAATAATTATTTTGTATAGAACGGTACTGGACTGATTCCGTCAAAGCAAAGGGCATTGCCGGGGACGTTGGCCCAAAACTGAGCCTCGCACAAGTGTTGCACCTGTCGGAGCGGCCCACGGTTCAGTTCTGTCGCATCGTTTGTGTCGTTCCTGTGTTAGTGTTGTCAGCTTCAGCATATTCTAAATCATCCAGCACTTCACCGGAGCACAGCAGGGCTCAAGGTTGACAGTAGCTGCAGCTACTGCAGGGCCAGGAAGGAAATGAGAATGAAGCTGGGAGTCATCAGGAAAAAAACTGGCGTTGAACTGAGAATTTCTTGATGATGTGACAGAGCTGTGACGTGTAGCGGGAGAACAGAATGGGCCCAATGACTGAGCCCTGCGGAACACCGCATGTGAGTTCCTTGTCGCTTGATGCAGAAGATCCGACCACGACTGACATACTGTGATCTGTCTGTGAGGTTGGGTGGGTGTTTGGGGGTTTAACGTCCTTTTCCACCACATACGGGTGATATCAAAGACGGGGCAACGATGAAAAAGCCAGCATAAATATTTGGCCTCTGCTGGGATTCGAACTCGCGACCCGAGCATTGGAAGTCCAACGCTCTACGCACTCCCATCTGTCTCTGAGGTAGGACAGAAGCCACTTGTGCACCACACCCCGAACTCCGACCTCATTTGCCAGTCGCTGAAGGAGACTGAATTGTAGGTGATGATTAAACGTGACGAACGCGGAACTGAGATCAAGTAGAACCATGAGAGACAACTTTACAGAGTCCAAAGGGGGAGAACAGTATCACACTATGTTGATCAGCACAATCATACCAAATTTAACGCAGTTGTCCAAATTTGAAGTTTTGACATGAATGTAACGCACTGAGCGGAGCTGATCACAAATGTGTAATTATTTAGCTGTTATTCCCCATCAAGCTGTGGAATACCGACGAGTATTGGCATCCAAGATGCAAATCAACCCTGAGCTTTAGCAAAGCAAAATACGAGTCGGTATACCACAGCTTGATGGTGTGTAATTGCTTTATCATCCTTTTTTGGGCCAGTTTATGGTATATTTTGAACGTTTATCCTACTAAAACTGACAGTCGACAGCGGCTGCACATAGCAGACCAACGAGTGTGTACGTCGGCAGAGCACGACGCCGACAGAATAAAGTGCGTCTTTTCATGTTGGCAAGACGGTGTCAATTCACTCATGAACTAAAATCCAAACAAAAACACAAGTTCTAAACTTCGACTAAAGACACAAACAAACATGCTAACGCTTTCAAGGAAACGTAAATTTGCGAGATGAATGCGAAACCGATCAAGCACAGCTCAGTCTGTTCACGCTTTGCACGATTAGTTGCACGTTCGAGCGGGAGTCTTCCTGTCGGGATTCTTCACGAAATATGAAGCTTTGAGAGTGTTTATTCTAATATTTGTAGTACATGTACACCGATTAAAGTGTCCTTCCACCAGCAGCTACATTATTTAACTGCATGCATGATTCAAATGATTCAAGAGGCTTCTGTTCAATAGGAGATATATCTAGACAACGAATCCGCTGCTGTTCTCTGCGCCGAGTCGATGCAGCAAGTCGATTCTGTTCAGCTTTATGTCACAGGTTTGGGGTTTCAAAGCGTTGAAACTGCTTTTGATGTGAGTACGCAATGCTTGTTAGGTCAAGTCTGCTGCCGTCTCGAACTTCAGCAGCGGCGTCCAGCTTGCCACGGTGAGGCAGATAAGTAAACAGCATACATGTCGGTGAGGCGCCAGCTTCGACTGAACTTTTTGAGAACGGCTTTTGATAAGTGTTGGTTAAAACTGTCCGAAATTTGAGTAAGGAGTGCTTGCTATGTACAGGTTACTGTTGTTTTGAAACTCCGATATGCCGAGTCAAATTGTTTCGTCGTCGATGGTGTGGACGTAGGGAGCGATTTCTCCCCGAGAGTAGTAATGTACTTGCTCATCGATGACGATGATTTTTTTTGATTTTTTTTTTTTAGCCAAAAAGGTTGTATCTCTGTTCTTTCTGACTGAAAGAAAGAACCTTTTTGCAGGGAACCATGCCTGATCGTCATGTGATGTCGTGCTCTGTGTCACATGATTTCTCAAGTACTAGTACAATACGGACACTTATTCCACAAGAGAGATCAAAGAAAAAGAGGCCGCTATGGATGATAAATGACTTTATTTTAGAGGAATCTTCCTTACTGTCTGACTGGGAATCAAGAGTGGCACTTCGTTCGACCGCAGCCATTTTCAAGTGATTGATGGTGCATATCAGTTTGGAAATGTATTTTCTGTGCAGGTGTGTCACATCACAGCACTTTAGAGTTGTGAGATAATCAGTTGTGCGTTTGGCAGCGGAATCCAAACCCAACCGCACTCTCCTAACCGACGATGAACGTGCACGTCTGCCTTCTTCTTGTCCCCGCCGTACTGCAGTCGGCGCTTGGTAAGAAGACTATAACATTCTCTTTTGATACATGTGCCTGTTTTTGAAATGTTCATCCCACACATTTCCAAATAAAAGCAATTCTGATTTCCGAAACCTAAATAGCTGAGCTCGACCTTTCGGCGCCACATGATTGCAATGTGTTGATGTCGGGTGTCGGGTGTTTGGGAGAATGCGTGTGGTTCACGTGAACCTGCGTGCTGGATTTAGTTCGCGTCGCTCTGAGTCTTATAACTGGGATAAAAGCGCCGGTACAAACAAATTACTATTCTGGAGATGGGGAAAAAGATGTATACATGTACGATTCTTTTGAGTGGCATTTTCCAAGTACATGTACCAACGAGAGGTTGAAGAGAAGGAAAACAGCTTCGAATCAATCAGCCTTTTCCGTGATACAATAGCACATACATTGTAGTTGATAATGGGCGCACACGGGCTATACATAGCAGTCTCCACGCAACCTCCCAGGGGAGCCGGGGTGGCCGAATGATAGAGCGTTGGACTTCCAATGCTCGGTTCGTGAGTTCGTATCCCGGCTGGGGCCAATTATTTGTGCTGGCTTTTTCGTTGTTGCCCCGTCTTTGATATCACCCTATGTGGTGGAAAAGGACGTTAAACCCCTAAAACACCCACCCACCCGCAAACTCCCAACATCACTAAAACATGGTTTAAAAAGGCATTTTTTGAGTCCCCCAGCATATACGCAAGAGACGTAATTAAAACGTCTAAGTCAGCATTGCCGTCTGAAGCATCTCGAATACCGTACACCGTAAGCTTTCAAATCAAGAAATTCCAGGTCAGTTAAAAACAAAAACACAAAAACAAAAACAGAAATCACAAAGGCGTGTGATATATTGTACACCATTTGGTGCACTTCATTGTGAAAACTGTATTTTATAACCGAGAAACGCCGGGCATGTTAAGCACACGATCAATCTTGGTTATTTTTAGTGATAGAATCCGCTGTGGAAATATAGGCCAGATTTGTTTATCTACGCTGATCAGTGCCCCTGAATACAGCTGTCACTTTTTCCGAGTTAGAACTTGTAAAGTTACTCCGTGCCACGTTCATATTTGGTCCAGCTCCTGAAGCATTCTTTTTCTTCTTCTTTTTTTCTCAAATACTTCGACTCCCTCAGCCCCCCCCCCCCCTTTCCCTCCCCTACCCCCCCCCCTCAATAAAATAAAATAAGCAGTAGTGTGTTGGTATAAATTGAAAGGTGCAACACACACCGTGTGCAAAGATTTGTTTTAACAGTATGAATGTGGCGTGTTCACAATTCGTGGCCACCCCACTGGGCTTTCTCTGACCCTCACTTTGAATGAATATATATAGCAGGCCAGACCGCCAGGCGCGCCGAGTCTGACCCGATGACGTCATGGCTGTCGTCTGCCAGTAGGTCCAAACCCAACGTGCTTTTCCTTCTTGTTGACGACTTTCGACCTTTCCTTCGCTCCTACGGAGAGTCGTTCATGGTGACCCCCAACATTGATCAGCTGGCCAGCAAGAGTGTCCGCTTCGATCGCGCCTATGCACAGGTAAAAGGCATTGGTTCACACAGACTATCAGTCTAGTGAGGCTGGGAGGGAGTTAATGTCCTTTATAGGTGATGTCAAAGAAGGGACAACGACAAAAAGGCCAGCACAAATGCTTGGCCCCATCCGGGATTCGAACTCACGACCCGAGGATTAAAAGTCCAGCGCCCAACCGTTTATAGTTAAAATATAGTCGTATTGTAGGACCTTGTTGTCGATAGGAGTCTAAACTCTCTCCCCCCCCCCCCCTTTCTCTCTCTCTCTTTCTCGGGTCGTGAGTTCGTATCCCGGCAGGGCCCAAATATTTCTGCTGGCTTTTTCATCGTTGCCCCGTCTTAGATATCACCCGTATGTGGTGGAAAAGGGCGTTAAACTCCCAAACGCCCACCCACCCACCTACCCCCTCTCTTTTCTTTGCTAGACGTGTTGTAGTGGTGTGTAGCAACGCCAAGTTTGTAAATTGACGTTCTTCTCTGTCAAAACTTTAACCGTTGGAAAATAAAGTTTCATCATCATCATCATCATCATCTCTCTCTCTCTCTCTCTCTCTCTCTGTAATTTCTGCTTTTGGAAAATTGGCACCTGCTAGCGTCCTTTAATGCATGCTACAGACATTTTTTGATCGGAAACATTCCTCGATACGCAATCTTCTTATGTACAACTAAAATAATAATAATAATAATAGATATCTTTGACTGTGTTCAGCAAGCTGTTTGTGTGCCCAGCCGCTTGTCGTTCACAACTGGGAGAAGACCCCTGACCCTCAAAGTGCTGGATCTAAAAACCTACTGGCGAGATCCAGTACGGGGGGGAGGCAACTTCACCACCCTGTCACAGTACTTCCAGCAAAACGGCTACGTGTCTCACGGCGCTGGCAAGATCTATCATAACGGTAAAATTTCATGAGCAAAACGGGTCTTTGATGTGTTGTCAGGGCCGTAGCAGGCTCCTCAGGATTGGTCTGGCGGCAACCCGCCACACGCCCTCCCGTATCCAACTCCTGCCCCAAATGACAATCGTTCATTGCAAAGACACTTGCAGGAAAAAAATTGAGCCAAAATAATAGAAGCAGCATACAAAATGGAAGGAACCAAAAGTATTGTCGCGCAACATGTTAATAAAAGAAAAATATACGAGGTCGTCTCAAAAGGCCGTATATTTGACAGTGGGTGTATTCAACTGCTCATAAAACATGTAATTTCAACACATCACATATTTTTTCAAAGTTGTTAGCCTCAGAAAACGTTGGAGAGATACATAAGACAAATTCAAACTGCTGTGTTATGCCTTTGTGTTTGAAAATAAAGAAAATGTTCATAAATGTCACGGCATAAATCTAGCTTCCGATTTTGGACAGTTCACATCCCCACGTTTCTTCTGCGCAACTGTTTGCCAGCAATTTGTAGGGATTCCGATCTCGTTCTCCAAAAGGCAAAGGCGGCGGCGACCATAACAGTGTTGAACAGCAGGATAGGGAGGTTACTCCGCCGGACGATAAACGAAGAACGGGCGAAATTTGACTAAATATGTTCCTCTCTCTCTCTCCCTCTCTCTCTCTCTCTTTTATATTTTTTACGGAATTATTGGTCCGGCGCTCGCCGGACCGCCGGACCCGGGTACTACGGCCCTGGTTGTAGAACTCGCGAAAAGCCACTGCATTTCGATGGAAATTTCTAGACCATTCCAGAACATGCTGGTGCAGTAACGTCAGTAGATTACGTCACCTTGGAAAGATTCCGTACTAGTACTTTCCACTGAAAGACTCTGTGCCCCAGAGAGTGCCTTCTCTGGCCCCTGTCTCCTTGCTATTGGCAACTAGAGTGGTATTTCACCAAACAGAACGGGGGGGGGGGGGGGGGGAAGAAAAAAAAAACCCTTCATGCAGACCAAACCCGACCTACTTCATTTGTGAATGAAAACAGGTTATATTTGTTTTTAGGGTTTTTGTTGTTGTTGTTGTTGTTGGTTTTTATTTTGTTGTTGTTGTTTTGTTTTGTTTTTTAAATATTATTTCGTTTGGCGGTGAATGTTGTGCAGGAAAAAGCTCTGGTGGTACCTTTGACTACCCATACAGCTGGTCAGACAAAGTCTTCTTTCCTGACCCAACCGTAGATCTCGGTCCTGTAAGTTTATCTTTTGATCATCCACACCGGCAACCTGCCGTTTGAAAGGCAGAGTGGATTTTGTTTTGTTTTCTTTTCTTTTCTTTTGCTTTTTTGTTTTTGTTTTGTTTTTTTACCAGAAAGCAGCATGGTCGGGCTTATTCCGACTGAAATCTTGCGACGACGATTGCTCTCACCTAAACAGTATTGAGACGAAGCCGAAAAATCACGTGCTGTCTGGTGCACAGTATGGGTCATTATCTTTGAACAGATATGTTATTCACGCTTTCGCACAATTCAGATTGGGCATATCAATTCTGGCAGAACACAGAGACAGGTATAAAGTAAATACTGTGCCAGTAACTTGTAGACTATGCCATTCTGAAGTAGAGAATGAAGTTCATTTTATACTGTGCTGTCCTGTTCTTGATGCCTTGCGGCATGATTTGATTCCGGCTAAGTTCCACCGTAATCCGGGGAGCCGGGGTGGTCGAGTGGTAGAGCGTTGGACGTCTAATGCTCGGGTCATGAGTTCGATCCCGGCTGGGGCCAAATATTTGTGCTGGCTTTTTCATCGTTTCCCCGTCTTTGATATCACCCTATGTGGTGGAAAAGGACGTTAAACCCCCAAACACCCACCCACCCTCCACCGTAATCCATCAACATTCAAACTGGTTTTGCTACTGTCAACAAAAAATGTCAACACGTTGAACAATACTTTTCTTTTACAGGTCCCTGAAAACACTGGAGAGAGTGCTATGAATAATATCTTGTTACAATATTGTTACAATATTGTATGCACACCCCTTCCTGATGGGGGCCAATGCCCTTTAAGGAACAAAGAGTCTTGAGTCTTGAGTATGGGTAAGGGACAGCCCGCAGGGTATCTCAGGGCTGAGGTAGATTTTTCGGCTTCGTTCCTGACCTGTAAAGCCGTTAGTTTGAAACGTGAGCATGCACATGTCTTTACTTAGTCATGACTTGGTAAAAGTTGGTTTATGGTTGATAAACGGCAACTTTGCAACTTTACGGAATCCAAGGCAGTTATTTTTGTTGTTGTTGTTGTTGTTGTATGTTTGTTTCGTTGTTGTTGCTGTTGGTGGTGGTGGGGGGTGATCTTCTTCTTGTTTGTTTCGTTCCGTTTCGGCCTATTGAATTGTTGTTGCTGTTTTCGTGTTGTTGTTGTTGGTTTGTTTGTTTTTTGGTTGTTGTTGTTGTTGTTGTTGTTTGATTGTTGTTGTTGTTGTTTGTTTGTTTGAATTGTTGCTGTTTTTGTGATGTTGTTGTTTGTTTTTGTTGTTGTTGTTTTGTTTTGTTGTTTGTTGTTGTTTCGTTGTTTGTTGTTTTGTTTTTCATTTCGGCGCTACTTTGATTTAAAAATGGCCCGGGAAATTGCCCGGGCTGTCGCTAACGGCTGTCGTTGAAAGAAGTCGTCATGACAACTTGTGAATCTGAGTATCACCGGAAAAACGCCCGCCCGTTTTGTTTAACACTCCTGTCTATTGTCCCCCAGAAAAGATCCGCATCGTACATCTACGTGAACGAAACGGCCACAGAGAAACTGAAGGACACACTGGTTACCGACCACGCCATCCGGTGGCTGGAGAATCGTGACACCCAGAAGCCATTCTTCCTGGCTGTTGGATTCAGCAAGCCACACCTCCCCTTTGCTTTCCCGCAGAAGTTTCTAGGTGGGCATAATCTTACCAAAACCAACGAGCCTGACCACGTTGTCGTTTCGCTGGTACATGTACTTCGTTAGAGTTTTGCGGACGGAACGAAAAAAAACAAAAAAACGAAAAAAAAACTCAAAGCATCTGCAAAGCGGTTGTCCTGTTGAGTGGCCTCTGGCCCGCTAAACCACAGCTCTGCAATAACTAAAATGCACCTCCATTTGTACAGGAGAGAACGGAGCTAATTCATTCTGCTTGCTGGTTTGAACGCTGTTTCCAGCTCTCTACGACGAGACGAACATCCAGCTAGCGAAATACCGGACCCCCCCGGCCGGGTTGCCAAGATTTGTGTTGAACTCCTGGGGGGAACTGCGTGGTTATGCCGACATCAAGGCCCTTGGGCTTGCGTCGAATGAACTCGTTCTGCCGGACGATGTGCAGGTGAGTTGTTGTGCAGGTAGCCCAAGTCATAAGATGAGCTCACAGACTGTCGATGACACGGTCACTGTGGTATAGGTCAGGTCAGCTGCTGTGTGTGTGTGTGTGTGTGTGTGTGTGTGTGTGTGTGTGTGTGTGTGTGTGTGTGTGTGTGTGTGTGTGTGTGTGTGTTTGTTGGTATGAGTGCGGGAGTACGCGCATTGAATCGTTTTGTGAGAATTTTGCGCTGTATAAGTACAAATCTTTATCATTATTATTATTAGTTCCAAATGGTATTTTACGCTTGGAAAGGGAAAGGCCCATACGCGCTCCGCCCCATATCTCAGTAAATTATAAATCTCCCCGGTGTCGTCTTTGATACTGGTCCAGTGTTGATTTGGTTCACTATGTCCATATAAAAGGATATTTGCCATTATTTTGGTTGACATATTGACTGAGGCTGTGCTCATGCAACAGTGCACGGCAGACTCCTTACCACTTCTTATCTTAATAATAATAATAATAATAATAATAATAATACATGTAATAATAATAATGAGGTCCTATCTGGACCCCCTTTCTGATTCCCACAAAAAAATAATAATAATAATGAGTACTGTATAGGCGCTTTACCCAATTCCATGAATCGGCTCAAAGCGCCGCGAACTGAACCCAACACGCACACTCACGTGAATCACATGCATTCTCTCACTGGACATATGGGGAGCCGGGGTGGTCGAATGGTAGAGCGTTGGACTTCTAATGCTCGGGTCGTGAGTTCGATCCCGGCTGGGGCCAAATATTTGTGTTGTGTTGACTTTTTCATCGTTGCCCCGTCTTTGCTATCACCCTATGTGGTGGAAAAGGACGTTAAACCCCCAAACACCCCCCCCCCCTCACTGGACATAAACACATTACAATGACGTGGCGCGAAGGGTCAGCTCAGCTATTTAAATTTCGGAATTTAGAACTGCATTTATTTTTCAAATTTGGTGGGCTGAACATTTCCAACGCAGAGGGGGAGGAAGCCGGAGTACCCGGAGAGAACCCCCGAAGATCGGCCCGAATGGACGGTGCCACAGACGAGAAGGAAAAATTCTTTGCCGGGACTCGAACCACCGACCTCTCTCACTGGTGACAAGTCTCTTAACCACTAGACCACCGACCGCCCACCGACCGCATAGTCTTCCTATGCGTTTTTGTTTGCGAGTGTTTGTGACGTTTGTGGCTTCAGGGGAGCATATTATCCTATTTACAGGCCGTGTCTGTCATATATGTGCCCGCAAATCGGCACAGATGTTAGACGGGGAGTGGGGGTGGGGGTGGGGTGGGGGGTGTTCTGGGGTTTAACGTCCTTTTCCACCACATACGGGTGATATCAGAGACGGGGCAACGACGGAAAAGCCAGCACAAATATTTGGCCCCAGCCGGGATACGAATTCACGACCCGAGCATTAGAAGTCCAAGGCTCTGCCATTCGACCACCACGGCTCCCCAAGTTGTTAGACGACTCAACGTCCTTTGCTGACTTTGTTTCAGTTTAAGCTCAAACAAGCCTACGCAGCCGCAGTGACGCATGTGGACGACCAAGTGGGCAGGCTGTTGTCCCGACTGTCGGAGCTCGGTCTCACCAACAACACCATCATCACTTTCATCTCTGATCATGGTCTGTAGAACGATCAGTTGAAGGGGCTAATTCCATCGTTGCTAAAGGCCGTTCTTAACCGGGCGAACTTTTGGTTCGCGAACTAGGTTCGAAGAGTACGGCGACCTAGATTCGCGCACGTTGTTTCTTAACCGACCGAACACTTCTTCGCAAACCCTGGTTCGAAAGGTACGCCGAACAAGGGCTGAGGTCTGCACAGCGTGTCGTGGGAACCCTCGCGATCCTTTGGCCGATCCTGCGCTCTGATTGGTTGCTCGGGGAGAGCTGTTGTGCGCATGTACAAAGTTGAGGAAAATGGCGCACGGCATGGCGGCTATCGACTCACTTGACATTTCCCTCAACGAAGAGGAAACTATGCTGTTTGTCGACTTATATGCATATCATTAACGGTCGGTTAAGAAAGAGAACTAGTTCGGCCGAACCTCTGGAACTACGTACGTGTGCGCGCTCGCCCTGTTCGTATACAATACACAGTTCGCCGAACACGTTCGCCGGACTGGTGGTTCGCCCGGTTAAGAACGGCCTTAAGCCAGCTTATGTTTTGGAACATTTTCGCTCGTGAGTGCGCCTGTACGCTCGAAATGTTCGATTTTGATGATTAGTACAGCTATTAATGCAATACGACGTTGTGTACGCTTTGCGCGAGCGGCCGAACATTCAAATTCTACTACTGTTGTTACACGCTTCGAGTATGCTTCTGTTGGCTCTGTGTCAGCATTACAGACGCTGTCACTGTCCAGGTGTCTAAGTGGTGTGATGATAGATACCTTAGTCCTAGTGGCTATTCCCAGACTAACGTTTGCACAACTAGTGGCTGCTGCCAGACTGACGTTTGCACAAGTGGCTGCTGCCAGACTGACGTTTGCACAACTAGTGGCTGTTCCCAGACTGACGTTTGCACAACTAGTGGCTGCTCCCAGACTGACGTTTGCATAACTGGTGGCTGCTCCCAGACTGACGTTTGCATAACTGGTGGCTGCTCCCAGACTGACGTTTGCATAACTGGTGGCTGCTCCCAGACTGACGTTTGCATAACCAGTGGCTGCTCCCAGACTGACGTTTGCATAACTGGTGGCTGTTCCTAGACTGACGTTTGCATAACCGGTGGCTGCTCCCAGACTGACGTTTGCACAACTAGTGGCTGCTCCCAGACTGACGTTTGCACAACTAGTGGCTGCTTCCAGACCGACGTTTGTACAATTAGTGGCTGCTCCCAGACTGACGTTTGTACAATTAGTGGCTGCTCCCAGACTGACGTTTGCACAACTAGTGGCTGCTCCCAGACTGACGTTTGCACAACTAGTGGCTGCTGCCAGACTGACGTTTGCATAACTGCTGGCTGCTCCCAGACTGACGTTTGCACAACCAGTGGCTGCTCCCAGACTGACGTTTGCACAACTGGTGGCTGCTCCCAGACTGACGTTTGCATAACTGGTGGCTGCTCCCAGACTGACGTTTGCAGAACTGGTAGCTGTTCCCAGACTGACGTTTGCACAACTGGTAGCTGTTCCCAGACTGACGTTTGCACAACTGGTGGCTGTTCCCAGACTGACGTTTGCACAACTGGTGGCTGTTCCCAGACTGACGTTTGCATAACTGGTGGCTGTTCCTAGACTGACGTTTGCACAACTGGTGGTTGTTCCTAGACTGACGTTTGCACAACTGGTGGCTGTTCCCAGACTGACGTTTGCATAGCCGGTGGCTGTTCCCAGACTGACGTTTGCATAACTGGTGGCTGTTCCCAGACTGACGTTTGCATCACCAGTGGCCGTTCCCAGACTGACGTTTGCATAACCAGTGGCTGTTCCCAGACTGGCGTTTGCATAACCAGTGGCTGTTCCCAGACTGACGTTTGCATAACCAGTGGCTGCTCTCAGACTGACGTTTGCATAACCAGTGGCTGTTCCCAGACTGGCGTTTGCATAACCAGTGGCTGTTCCCAGACTGACGTTTGCATAACCAGTGGCTGCTCTCAGACTGACGTTTGCATAACCAGTGGCTGCTCCCAGACTGACGTTTGCATAACCAGTGGCTTCTCTCAGACTGACGTTTGCATAACTGGTGGCTGCTCCCAGACTGACGTTTGCATAACTTATGACTGTTCCTAGGGTACCAGCTGGGTGAGAACGCCCAGTGGGTGAAACACTCCAACTTCGAGACGGCAGTGAAGGTGCCACTCTTGGTGCACGTGCCGGGAGTCACTGATGACGGCAACGATTTCACCTACATCGACCCTTTCTCGGCCGCCGCCACCCAGCCATACAACACCAGGTCAGGGTGTGTGTGTGTGTGTGCGCGCGTGTGTGTTCGTGTGCACGCGTGTGTGTGTGTGTGTGCGTGCGCCATTATGGGTGTGCTTGGACGACACTCAGCACGACTCGTTACGATGTTAAGACTAGTTTACTAGTGCGAAACCATGCCAAAGGCAACGAAGTCTTCCAGTACCACTCACGTTTCTCCAATGTGTCGCTGGATTAGTCGCCTGAGCACTAATTTTAGTCGCTGCTTTGTCTGTCAGTGAAAGAGACGTTCTTGTGTGTGTGTGGGGGGGGGGGGGGGGGAGGGGTGTTAACGTCTTTTGTCCACTGTGAGGATGATTTCAAAGAAGAGGGAGCCTGTACAAAATTTGGCTCAGTTGGGGTTCGAACCCTCGACCTACCGATCTCGAGTCTCAACCTTTTGAACCACTCGACTCCCCGTTAGTAACAGAGAACGCGTGTGACTGTGAGTTCGAGGCGCCCGCTGTTCAGCTACAGGAGCCTGCTATGTTGGGAGCATTCATCAGTTCTACCAAGATTTTTTGACTAGCTTTTATTTTATTTATTTATTTCATTATTTATTTTATTTATTTATTTTTTATTTACTTATTTATTTTATTTTATTATTTAAAAAATTTTTTTTTAAATTTACTTTATTCCTATGTCTCTGCTTTTATTTATTTTATGTTTATTTTTTATTTGTTTTATTTAATTTAATTTTATTTATTTATTTATTTATTTATTTATTTATTTATTTATTTATTTATTTGCCATCAGTAGCGTTCCCCCCAGTTCACAGGTGACTCCACGGACGGCTCAAAACCTGGAGCAATTTTATATGCATGAGGTTGATTGTGAATACATGTACGAGTTGCTATGTCTATCACTATGGATCAAGGTCCATGTGGTTCCTGAGACTGCGCGATAGGGCCGCGTTCCGTGCTTCCTGCCCTAAACATCCCGGCGTGAAACCAGGGCACCCTTAACTGTTCTTATTCGTCTGCTGTCTCCAGTGCCACCCCTAGCACTGACCACGTGGTGGAGCTGGTGGACTTGTTCAGCACTGTGGCGGAGCTGGCCGGCCTGCCTGTCCCGCCTGCTTGTGAAGCGAGCTCGTCCCATGTTGCTCTCTGCAGTGAGGGCTTGAGCCTGGTTCCCCTCGTCAGGGGCGCCGTGAGCCCGACCGGAGCCGCCCGTGTGCCGTGGAAGGACGCTGCTTTCAGCGTCTATCCGAGGAGAATGCATTCTAAGGTATTTTTGAAACTACAACAGCTGTCTGTACTTTCATGAAAAGAAGCGCTCAACGAGGTTCTTATATTAATTTTAGCCTGTGTGATTTGCCCCGTCGCATGCTGCCGCATGACAGCAGCACAACTGAGTCGCTGATCTTCCGTGTCCGCAGGTCCGGAAGCGCTTGTTCGGATCCCTGACGGGCAGCAGGAATTTGGAGGGATTTTTCCTTGCCAAATCGAGTCACATTCACGTGCAGACTCGTGAGCGATGCCGGTCTCACTCTTGTGTACAGATGCAAGCACAAATATCAAGTGTGCATGTTAGAGATCCATTTTCATAATTATGGGAGGGGCCGCGTAATGGAAAACGCTGACACACCATGCAAGCAGGGAAAAGGGGCAAAAAAAAAAGAAAAAGGGTGACGCTGTATTTTGGCGGCGCGCTTCTTCCATGGAAGCAGCCTAAAATTCCCTTGGACTGTCAGTTATTACTTACTTACTTACTTACTTACTTACTTAGGCCCGTCACCCCGTACTAGGGTATAGGCCACCTACAACAGTCCGCCAGAGTCCTCTGTCCTGGGCCATTGTCTCTAGTTGTCTCCAGTTGTATCTCATCTTCCTGGTGTCTGCCTCGAGATCGCGTCGCCAGGTGTTCCTCGGCCGTCCTCTCTTTCGCTTACCCTGGGGGGGGGGGGGGGGGGGGGTCCATGTTAGAGCCTGCCTGGTGGTGTTGGATGCTGGCTTCCTAAGTGTGTGGCCAAGCCACCCCCATCTTCTTCTCCGGATACAAATACAAATATCGTGTGTGTGTGTGTGTGTGTGTGTGTGTGTGTGTGTGTGTGTGTGTGTGTGCGTGTGTGTGATATGTGTGCGTGCGTACGTGTGTGTTCTACCTTGCTCATCTTTATCCCCCACTCTTGCCACTGACGATGCAGACCAGCCCAATACTGGGTATCACCATGCGCACGGCCCGGTACCGCTACACAGAGTGGGTTCACTTCAATTTCACCACATGGGAGCCGGACTACCAAAGAGTGAAACAAAGGGAGCTGTACATGCACCCAGAAGACCGCTACGAGCACTTCAACAAGGCCGACGACCCTCAGCACAGCGTGAGAAAGCTTGTCGAGGAGCTGTCGGAGAAACTGCGGGCAGGCTGGCTGGGGGCGAGAAATAGGTACCTGCATGCAATCGGCAGCGACTGAGAATGTGATGTTCGCGGTCCCACAATTCAATTCAATTCAATTCAATTCAATTCAATTCAATTCAATTCTTTCGTTGTCCTCAAAGGGGAGGCAATTTAGTTGCGGCGTAAAAACAACCAACCACATAGACATAAAAATAGCTCGAAAGACAACAGAATTATTCGCGTATATGCCCAATGTAACATGTCACAGTAGTTAAATATGTAATATTACAACAGTAACACACACACACACACACACACACACACACACACACACCCGCCCACGCACGCACGCACGCACGCACGCACGCACGCACGCACGCGCACACACACACACTACCATGCTCTCATTAAGTACGCCACTATTAAGCAGGCAATACAACCCTTCTTAGCAAAGGTCTTAGGTCTGTATTTTGTCATGCAGTGTTGGCAGTAATTCTTAATGTATAGCTGATGCTTTATTTATTCTCTCCACGTCGCTGATAGTAAACGGAAAAAAAACTGATCGTTCACTTACTCTGTGTGTGTGTGTGTTAGTGCGTGCGTGTATGCTTTCTCAATATTAATTTTCGAAAGTGCTTCAACTTACTGCCAAGTACGGGATCTTTCCAAGGTTACATAGTCTAGTGACGTTACTGCACTCGCATGTTCTGGGATGGTCTAGAAATGTCCATCGAAATGCAGTGACTTTTCGCGATCTCTACAACACCTCCCTACAAAAATTGTTGTTTCACAACAAACTTCAACAACAAAGTCTGTCTCTGGGTTTTGGCGTTCTTTTGGATCGTCTGGGGTTGTCTGCACCATACTCTGGATCAGGTGACTTGGTCTTTGGCAGTCGTGGTCTGCTCTGGTTCTGTGTCGGTGGCACGTTGTCCAGAATCTCCATCGGATGGTCGATCGGGAGCTCAGAGGCATCTGCTGTATCACCAGGTTCGTTGTCCTCTTCAGAAGTGTAAGTGCTTCGAGGAAATGAAAATGAACTCTTTTCCAGCTTCTGGTTTTATTTTCAGTGGCAGTTCACAGGCATTAAAAACAATGAAAGCATATGCTATGTATATTACATGTACAATTCTCCGAACCGGTCACCCCCTCCGCCAAACATGCAAACGTATACACGTGTATTACGCACTCATGTATGTTGCACGCTCACTGCAGGCGACTGGCTTCAGGTATTCGTGAACACAAGTAATGTTGCGGGTGGGGTGGGGTGGGTGTTTGGGAGTTTAACCTCCTTTTCCACCACATACGGGTGATATCAAAGACGGGGCAACGACGAAAAAGCCAGCACAATATTTGGCCCAAGCCGGGATTCGAACTCACGACCCAAGCATTGGAAGTCCGATGCTCTACCATTCGGCCACCCCGGCTCCCCAAGTAATGTTGCAAAACACCAATGTTCTACGCAAGCGCAAAACTATATATATTAAAAAATGTTGCATGTAGTTTGTTACCTTTCAGTTCTATATTCGTGTGATATATAGTTCGTGTGTGTGTCTCAAGTGAGTTCAGGGGCGCCGGAACCGGGGGGGGGGGGGGGGACAGCTGCCCCCCTGTACCCCAGCAGGGGGTGCAAGAGTATCTTTTTGCCCCCCCCCCCCCCCCCGGAAAATCAGGTGACTATGGGAAGACGGGGGGCAAAGCCATGGTCTTGCCCCCCCCCCCCCTCCCTTCCTTGCACATCCACCTTGCCTAAAAATACAACAGCAACAACACATAAACGGTAACTTTTCAAAAACAACCACCACCACCACCTCGATTTGCGTTTGTAAGAAAAAGCGCCTCAAGCCATCATTTCCTGTCCGTCTATATCTGCTCATAATCACTTTTGCGGCCATTCGGCTATACTTTAGTTTTGAGCCGACCTTTTCCGTTCCCCCCTCCCCCCTCTGAGGTTCTGCCCCCCCCCCCCCCCCAACATCTTCCGGTGCCCCTGGAGTTGATGTTATGTATGTAATTCAACTGATTCATGTACCCCTATTGGGGTCAGGAATAAACCGACTTGACTTGACGATAGGCCCGAGACCGCTGCCGATTGCATAATAGAGGCTTCGAGTGATCTGAAGATTCCAAGTAAATTGCGAATTTTTTTGCATGGGCCTTTAAAAGTTCAGACCAACCCTCAGCATACTCTGAACACCAGCACGTCAACGAAGTCGTTCGTGACGTACACCAGCCCGTTTTCGTCGACCGCAATGGCGCAAGGGTCGGTGATGCCGTGCTCGTCAGTGAGGACGTCAGCAATGCGCGTGCCCCGAGAGGACAGCGCCATCACACGTCGCTTGCCGCGGTCCACGAGATAGACGAAGCCGGCGGGGTCACAGCACACTCCTTGGCTGCTCGACAGGCAGTCGGCGTCTGGTTTTGGGTACTCGTACCTGAAAATTTCGAGTTAGGGGGTGATATGAACGTGAAATGATTGTACTGCCAGATTTGAATAGATCTACGCCGTAGCCTACAAAAATTTTGAATAAATAAACAAATAAATAGACTAAATACCAGTCTGCTTTAAACTTTTCAGTCCGTTCTTCAGGAGGATTCCAGGTTATCCCCATGAGGCTGCTTGAGCGACGTTTAAGCCATTGCTAACCAACTAACTTACTTTCCCCACCAGCGATTCTGTTTGGAGGATTTGGGGGATTTTCGATTGATGTGCTTGTTTTGTTCTCGTTTTTGTTCCTTTTGTTGGTTTTCTTTTTAAACAACAATTCAGTGGATTCGTCGTCTTTCAATGAAACAAAAATCTACCATTTCCTTTTTCAGCCTGAGTGTTTTTCGAAATTCCTCGTGTTCAAAAACATCATCATATTTCACCTTTTAAAAAAAAGTGTGTAGGTGTGACACTTAGGATACTAGAACAAAAGCTCTGTCACTTACTTGACTTTGCCAGCGTTATTAACACACAGGAGACGGGTGCTGTCAGAGACAAAGAGCAGGCCGTCCTTGCTTGAAGTGGCCAGGAAACTCGGGGCACGGAACAGCAGCTGACCCGTGGCGCGGTCCCTGTCAATCGTCTCGTTGATGAAGCCGTTCAGACCCACAAAGTCCACACCGACAGGGTTCTGCGGTGTGAAAACAATAATGATAATAATGAGCGCATTAATATAGGGCAATTACTAGGCTCAAATCGCCAAGAACTTGAGTGAACCCAACACGCGCGCTCACATGAATCACATGCATTCTCTCACACACCGGACATCAACACATGACAATCACGTGGTGCGATAAGTCAGCTATTTAGGTTCGGAACTCCTGGCTGGGGAAAAATCAAACAAACAACCACCACCACCACCACAACAACAACAACAACAAAACCCAACAATCAAAAAACGTGTCAACCTTTTCTTTATTTCCCCGTCCTTGACAACACCATTGTGCGGTGGCAGAGGGTGCAAAACTCGCTAACAACTAACCAACCGACTGACTTTGAAAACGCGTTAAAACCGTGTACAGCATTTAATTTTTTTTTTACGGCATTACCAATTAATCAATAATGTTTAGAAGAGTTAAGAATAAATAGTTCTGCATTCAGGTAGAAGCTGTTGCAAATGACTCAAAAGCAATAAAACTTGCCTGACAACTGACAACCAGGGTGGAGTCGCCGTAGGCCGCAATGCCAGTGTAGCTTTTGCCTGTGGGGATGGTCCGCTTCAGCTCGAGTCGGTCGTTCAGCACGGCCACCAGGTAGAGACACATGTCGCCCGCCACGGCCACGTATCCCTTGCCCAACGCGCACACACACCTTGGCTCCGTGTCCAGCTGCACACGGCCTAGCAGGCTCCGGGTCTTCACCCCGCTTTGCAGTCTCAATGACCGGAACGCCTGAACACAGCAGACGACACATTTGTGCAGAGCAAACGACACATTTGGCAGAGCAGACGACACATTTGGCAGAGCAGACGACACATTTTGCAAGGTTATCCTTGAACGGCAGCAAGATTTTTTTTTTCCAATTTTTTTCTTCAACCCCCCCCCCCTCCCCCCTCGGAAAATCTCCCACTTTGTGTTTTGTTACAATGAGGCACATTGGAATAGAGATGGCAAACCACAAATCTCTTATCGCTTGACAACGGAGTTCAAAGTTGAGGCACAGCTTTCTAAGTATACCTGTTTCGGCGCGTTCAGAAATGAGTTGCATGCATCTACCACATACTACTCGAACCTTGTCAATGTCAGTTCCTAATAACTGAATGAACATCATCTTCCTCATCATTGAATGAAGTTTTTTTGTTTTTTTTAAACACCAACTGTTTAATGCTCCTTTCTCAAGAAATGAGTTTTAAACTTCGCTACCCTAGCCTGTCGGTTCGACTCATGCTGGTACTATAAATTCAGTTAGACTCAAAAATGCACAAAATGATTATCCTAGCACACCTGCACACATTTCTCCCCGTAAACCGTCATGACGAGAACGCCTCCCGCCAGAACAGTGATGTCGTATATCTGCTGCCCGGTGCCGTCACGGACCAGTTGTCCTGGGGAGATGCGCTCTATTAGCTGTGGCGTGACGGCCCCCGGTACCCTGGCCACGGCCGAGTAGCTGGGTAGTTCGCCCTGGGGGTCAGGGGCTGAGGGGGTGGGATGACCCTGCGTGGCGCTCTGGACAGATGAAATTAAACCATTTAAATCTCTCTCTCTCTCTTTGGATTTAAGTGGCTAGAGATGAAATTCGACCAAGTATAATGATAAAAGAAAACATTACTTTCCCTGAAGAAACAAGTGTGTGTGTGTGTGTGTGTGTGTGTGTGTGTGTGTGTGTGTGTGTGTCGGGGGGAGGGGGGGAGGGGTAAACGTCCTTTTCCATCACGTATGGGTAACGAGAAAAAAAGAGGCCGGCACAAATATTTGGCCCCAGCCGCGGTTCGAACTCACGCCCTGAGCATCGAAAGTTCAACACTCTACCATTCGGCTATCCCGGCTCCCCCTAAAGAAATAAACGGACAACAACAACAACAGTAACCAAGTAAACACAACAACAAAGAAACAACAACAATACCGCCATCTTCGCCGCAGTGAGTTACGCCGCACAAAAGTCTTCTGAACAGCAAGCCGGCCGTCCCGTGATGAAAATGTACTTGTGGTCCGAAAATTGCCTTCTGATACAGATCAGCTTTGCTACATCTACGAACCCGCGACGAATCTCATATCCCACGCCACTCCCCCTCCTCCCCCCCCCCCACCCCACCCAGCCCCTTTGAAGTAAGAAGTGCGCTAGGACTATGTGTACGTGTACCTGAGAAGCACTGTGTCCTCTGGCATCGCCCTGGGTTGCCAGTGGAGGGCGTCCCGATGCCGGTTCTTTCTCCACTAGCACGGATCCGAAGGAAGCGAGGGCCTCGGTCACATTGTAGACAGAAGCCGCGTCATACTGCAGCACCACGCGGGCTGGGTTCTCCTGTGTGAGAAAATTCAGTTGTACCGGCCCCCGTAGTGTAGTGGTTAGCACTTCGGATCATGGACCGGGAGACCCGGGTTCGAATCCCAGCCGAGGCAAGCGGGATTTTTCCTGCCTAGGTCGGCTCCTACTCAGAGCGGGTGTGTTATGGGCCCAATGGGCTAGGCTGTTGCCACACAGCCGAGATTCACCCACTTCACGGGTGCGACTTTGGGGGTGCTTCCCTTAGCATGACACGTCTTATGATGTGGATGATTACACGGCCGGCACCGCAGGTGCCATATTTCCCGGGCCTGGTGAACGCCGGGACATTTATGACAGGAAGCGCGGAATGCGGCCCTGTCCCGCAGTCCCAAACCACATGGACCTCCATAGCATCATCTTACCATCATCCTCATCTCCATCCTCATGCATAATTTAAAAGAAGATTGCCCTAGCTTTCGAGCCCTCCGTGGATTCCACCAATGACCTGGGAGGAGCACCACTGGAGCTGGCAAAAAAGGTTGGGGCAGCAAAAAAAAAAAAAAAAAAAAATCCATTGTCATGAATTACATTTACTGCTGCAACATTACCCGAGTTTCTCAGTCGTGAGGTCAATGAAGTTACCTTACGAAAAGCAGCTAAGTAAATGTTCATTGTTGCAACGTAACAGACATACACAGACACCATTAACTCTTTCTATGTGCCAAGAGGGTGGGTGGTTTTAATAATTTACGTAGTTTGTCCACTGCGAGGCTGACTTCAAATACGGGGACCAGGACCCGTATGTAAAACTCGAGGTTAATTTAACCCCCGGCTAACCCATACTAGGACAAAAGTAACCCCAAAACAAAATTAAATAAAAAAGGAGGTGAAGAAAGAAAGACCAAAAAATCCTTCTATAACGGCATAGGAACCTTGCTGGAATGGACCCGCTTCCTGATGTAAAACAAAAAAAACAACAGCCGAAAATCTAACCCTAGAGCTAGTTTAGTTCGAGGTTAGACTCTAACCCGGGGCTTAAACGCTAAACTCCCTGACCTCGACGTTTACATGCGGGCCCTGTTCTGCAGCGATCTGCAGAAATATTGTGCCTTGGGGACTCGAACCCTCTGCTGATTTCGATTCTTTCTGGCTTTCAGCTGGTACCAAACCCCAGACAGTTACCCGGAGCATTCACAGTCCAACGTTCAACCACTTTGAACAGCTATCCCAACTCTGCTCGAAAGAGACGTCCGTTATCTACACTATTAGATCGTAGAGCTCAGTTGGATAGTTCGCCCGTTTGGGGGTGCAAGAGTATACCAGTCATGCGCAGGAGGGGCAAATGAACTCCAGTCGTCCACTAACGGGGGCGACTGTATCCCCGCAACGCGGAAGGGGGTGCAAAATGTACTCCGGGGTCTGGCGAGGTGAAGTCACGTGGCCGCTGACTTCGTTTTACGACCAGACTTCATGCGAAATATCGACGGAATTGACTGGTATGCATTTGCACCCCCTGACGGGCGAACTATACCAACTGAGCGATACTAGAGTGGAGCACGAGACTGACCGGCCTGGGTCTGTACTGGACCTCCTCCAGCTGCAGGTTGACCGACTCCAGCAGCTCCGAGCCACCATAACCAGAAGTCAGCAGGGAACTCTGGGACTGCAGCAGCTCCTCGCACGAGCGGAGAGACTGCAGGTGATCACGGCAACTCTGTACACGCTGGCGTAACTTCTCAACCTGACAGTGACACAATCAGATTAAAAAGAACTATTTATCAAGTGTTCACACTAAACTTAATAACAATAATAATAATAATAATATAATAATAAGTATTATATTAGCTTTACCCAATTTCCTGAATTGGCTCAAAGCGCTGCGAACTGAACCCACCACGCATGCTCACGTGAATCACACGCATTTTCTCACACACTGGACATAAACACGTTACAATCACGAGGTGCGAAGGGTCAGCTCAGCTATTTAAATTTCGGAATTTAGAAAGCTCTCACGCTTATAACAACAGACGGTAACAAACCTCATCACTGAAGCACTTGGACAGCTCCTCTACAAGCTCTGTCTTGCGCATGGCGATGACCTCCTGCAGTTTGGCCACAGTATCGGACATGGAGCGCTCCTGGTCGTCCCTCTGTCGCGTGAGGTTGGTCAAGCTAGCCATGATGCCGGACTCCTCTCTCTGCAGGCTGGTGCGCAGCTCCTGGATCTTGCTCAACACCTCTCTCGCCTCTGGGTTGGACTCCAGGTCTTGGGCACCTTGTCCGGCGCCTGCTCCTCCTCCTGCTGTGGCACCACTGCCTCTCGTGCTATCTCCGCTCTGCCCCATCCTTCCAAGACGATCTCGGCGAGCTGACGGAGAGTCAGGTGAGCCCCGCGGTCGGTCCAGGCTGCCAGCCCTGCCCAGGGGATTTCGATCCCTACCTCCATCTCCGGGGGCAGGAGGTTCTGGAGATCCGAGCGTAATGGCGTCCAGCATGCCTTTCATGACGAAATTGGAAGGGAACTGGTTGGCCCAAAGGCTGGTGGGCTTGCTTGGGTCCGGCACGAAGATCTTCTTGTGGCAAATGGGGCAGCTGAAGGCCGTGTGCCGCCCACCGTCCATCTGCTCGTCTATGTAGAGCTGAAGGCACGGCTTGCAGAAGTTGTGCAAGCAGGGCAAAGCCTTGGGGTCCTTGAACGTGTTGGAGCAACGTGGACAGGACAGGAAGTCCTGCTGGAGACGCTGTGTCGTGTGAGACGCCATGCTGAACGTTCTGGTAATCTCTCAGTCTTATAGGTCCTCTTCACAAAACGCTCTCTTCGGCCCAGCGCCTCTGTTATGTGGGTTTGGGCTTTTTTTAGTCCGCTGTTGAGTCTGTATACCGGGAGCACTTGCCGTGCGCAAAAAGAACGTTCCACAACCACTGAAACGTAACTGTTGGACTGTTTGTACAAGGTGTTCTGTGGTCAAAATTCAAATTTCAGTTCAGCTGAGTCCCAGCGACAGCCTGGAAAATACATTAAATAATTATGATAGCGATTTAACTAGCTGGTCTCTCTCTCTCTCTCCCTTTCTCTCTCTCTCACACACACACACACACACACACACACACACGCACACACGCACGCACGCATGCACGCACGCACGCACGCATGCACGCACGCACGCACGCACGCACGCACACACATCATCATCATCATCATAAAAGTGCATCCGGCTGGGGCCAAATATTTATACTGGCCTTTTGCTCGTTGGCCAATCTTCGATATCACCCATACGTGGTGGAATAAGGACGTTAAACTCCCAGACACCCACCCACCCACGCACCCTATTAAAGTGCACGATTGTGTTATTTCTTTCACAGTCTCTTCGAAATCTCCGACTACTCAAATCTTGATCAATCGATCGTCGTTGTCCTTTCACCAGGGACAGCCTCCTGCCTGACAATTCAACAACAATCAATCTCACAAAACTCAACCGAACCCACGACTACCACGGTGACAAAACGCTTTTAAGTGCTGCATCCTTGTAATCGATTGTTGTACCGCGACCCATAGAGCATATCGCGCAAGAGGCGCAAAAACATACCGCCACTGAATGAGCAAACCGAAGGTCTGAACATGGGACAAGAAACCCGTCCGTTGATAAAGTAACCACAATGTAGTTTGCTCTATTTACTTATCATGGCCCGTGAACACTCGTGTATCGTCGGCAGCAACAGCTCTTGTATGTACAGAATCGACATACTACGGATGAACAACTTGATAAAGAACACACATCCATTTCCATAATTTCTTCCTTTTTTGTATAAGTCACACTTTTCACGTATGAAATGTGTCATGAAGCAAAACTGATCAGTTATCCAGGTGGGTGTTTGGTTGTTTAAAGTCCTTTTCCACCACGTAGGGGTGATATCAAAGATGACGGGGCAACGGGAAAAAGGCCAGCACAAATAACTGGCCCCAGCCGGGATTCGAACTCACGACCCGAGCATTGAAAGTCCAACGCTCTACCATTCGGTTATCCGAGCTCCCCTGATCAGTTATCCAGCTTATACATGTACCCGTGGCAAGTCAGTTCACCCGTGTATACTGACAGAGTCTTTGGTTCAACTTTACCCTGACCGTTCTGTAGGATAAAAGCTGAAATCGCCAACACACGCGATCAGTACGGTTCATGACTCGAACATAAAGCAAACAGAAAGCAGCCTCAGTGAGGTCGGTCCGATATCTTGACACCTCACTAAGACGGCAGGAATGTATTACCTAACAGCTCAGCTCAGCCGCCAGGCCCTAGTATTCCTGTCTCTGTCTACACATCTCTCCATTTCTGTGTATGTTTTCATGGCCTTAAACTGGTGTGTCAGATGCCAAGCCAAATCGTCATACGGTCACGCACCAATAACGCCGTATTACACTCCTTCGTACAACTCCGGGTTCTACGCGTCGAGTACGCCAGTCAACAAACTGTACTTTACACATGAAACCTGCGTAGTCAGTTCAGTATGGTGACAAAGCCGAGAGATCCACCTTCGTCGGGATTACTCTGCGCACTGTGCTGTACAGCAAAATAAAAAAAAATCATGTGATGGTTCGGCTTACTTAGTCCCAAGTGTCAAAGCTGTAGACAGTTACAGTGTGTGTGCCGGGCACCACTTTTTCAGTGGAGAAAAACTTGAAAAAAATGTCACTCAGTCAACCTTATCATAGTAACTGACACAAACACAGAAAAAAACCTGCGCTTAGTTTCACTTCAAAAGAAACAATACATAACATAAAATACATACCTCGCAATCCACTTGAGTAATGCACCGTCCCAATGACTAGACAACCTTCTCTGTGTACCCTGTCGAAACGAGTCAGTAGCTCCATAAACGCTTTCTCTTCGGTCTCTTTCTAGGAACGCGGTATCAGAGTAGCCAGACGGGTTTTCTGTATGATTCAGGTCCGGTACTGAGTGACTGCTGGTAGTATTTTCTTGATTTGTCACGGCGTTGGTTTTCACACATGCGTGCACCTAACTAGCACATGCGTTATCGGCGTCTATTTAGTGATGGAGACAGGCTATAAACATACTGTGCGTATCCGGCTTAGAAACTGAATGATACTTTTGCCGGAGGCAGCGGAACTTTCTTCACTGAACACGAGACACTTCAGTGAACGTTACGCAATGCATGGGTAAAGCCCCAAGCCGCTAACGTCACAGCACGTACCTGTCTCAGTGTTTTCTGATAAGAGCTGTGTTCCTCAGTGCGGATAAGTGACAGGTTGTTAACAATCCCGCCGGCCTTGCAGTGCAGTCGCGCAGAACTTGAACTTACCCAACCCGGCACTAATCTAAAACTGACCTTCAGTTACAAGTTGAAGGTCGCATTCGGCGGTTTGCAAACATGCAATGACATTCGTCCCAACACTCATGGCTCACTGACAGACTAGGTACACCGTGACTGAGAGACATACTGAAAAAAAAAAAAAAACCCTCATGTCAGTCCGGCCCCGGCGCACAGTGAAACAGTTACGACGCTTCGCATACCTGTGAAGCGCCGGACTTGTGGCTTAGCGGCAACACACCCGAGCACAGTCGGCCGGTACGGTACCAGGCTGAGTGACTGCTCGGGCATTTCTTGATTCGTGTTGGCTTTCACACATGCCAAACTGGCACATGCGTTACCGTCTCAGTATTTACTGAAGACAGGCTTAAAACATACTGCGTATCTTAGAGAACAGTCTGACTGATCAGTCCCGGTGTAACAGGCCAGAATCTACCCCTGGCCCCGAATCTACCCGGGTAGAAACTGGACTAGGCCAGTTTAAACCCGGGTAGTTTCTGGCCTAGGCCAGTTTCTACCCCCCTGGCCCCGAATCTACCCCCCTGGTCTGAGCTAAATTCGAATTCGTTGTACTGAGCTAAATTCACAATTTCACTACACCAGTTGCTACAGTGACTACTGCTGAGTCGGACTGGTTGTGCTGAGGAAATGCGCTGGTTGCGCTACCCCGCAAGCTTTTCCCTCCGACGGAAAACTGACACTGCCATTTATCTGGAAAACAGATCAGATCACTTCAACGTCGTTCTCAACGTTGCATAACCTTATTATAAACTTTCGTTTTAAATCGCTGGTATGTCTGTTTTATAGCAGGGCCGTAGCACAGCTCCTAAAAGTGCTCCGGCCATAAGAAATAAATAAAAAGGAAATTTTCGCGGTGCACAAAGGAAGGACTTTGCCCGAAGAAAGTGAAAAGCGCGGGGGGGGGGGGGGGGTTGCGGGGGGGGGGGGGGACGGACGGATGGAACAACTGAAAAGCGGGAAAGCGGAGGGGGGGGGGGGGGGTAAGACTGCAGGAAGAGTGCCAGCCCTGCGTGTCCCCTCAGTAAGCCAATGTTACTTAAGCAAACAATGTTACTTGGGTTTTGGGGGTTTGTTTTTTTTGCTTTTTTTTTTTTTTTGGCCAAAAAGTGGTCCGGCCATGGCCGGAGTGGCCGGTAGGGCTGCTACGGCCCTGTGTAGACCACAATATTTATCGTCTCGGTGCAGTTAACATGTGCTTTCATCTGCAACTCAAGTTACTCAGTTTTTTATGCAGATTGCTCTGATGTTATACTGTTTGCATTAAAATTAATTTTAATTGACATCTCTATCTATCTCAGTCTTGTGTGTGTGTGTGTGTGTGTGTGTGTGTGTGTGTGTGTGTGTGTGTGTGTGTGCGTGTGTCTGTGTGTGTGCACGCGTACATTAAAACATAATTTTGACAAAGTAAATATTCATTTATATGCTCTTGTACTAGCGTGAGCAAAACTTACATGAACCATTTTTAGAGGCAATACTATTATTTCAAAGTGTGATCAAAGACATATATATACTGTTCAAAAAAAAGAAACGCATAGTCAATCCGATGTTATTTCATTCGGGGCCAGGGGGAGAGAAACTGGCCTAGAACAGGAGGGGGTAGATTCTGGGCCAGGGGGGACAGGAACTGGCCCAGGCCAGTTTAAACCCGGTGTAGCTTCTGGCCTAGTCCAGTTTCTACCCGGGTAGATTTGGGCCTAGGCCAGTTCCTGCGGGGTAGATTCTGGACGGGGTAGATTCTGGCCTGGTACACCGGCAGTGACACCGTACGTGACACAATTTACCGTCACTCCGCCTGGGATCATCTCAGTTCTGACATGCTTTGCCGCCCATCACTGAATCGTTTCAATCATGCATGCAGTTATAAAATATAGCTGCTGGGGGGGGGGGAGGACACTTTAATCGGTGTACATGTACTACAAATATTAGAATAAACACTTACAAAGCTTCATATTTCGTGAAGAATCCCGACAGGAAGACTCCCGCTCGAACGGGCCCTAATCGTGCAAAACGTGAACAGCCTGTACTGACTGAGCTGTGCTTGATCGGTTTCGCATTCACTGACCTCGCAACTGAATTTACATTTCCTTGAAAGCGTTACTGAACATGTTTGTTTCTGTGTCTTTAGTGGAAGTGTCGTAAAACTTGTGTTTTTGTTTGGATTTGAGTTAATACTGAAGTGAATTGGCACCGTCTTGCCAGCATAAAACTGAAGGCGCCGGCACTTTATTCTGTCGGCGTCGTGCTCTGCCCGGCGACGCACCGGCAAACTCATTCGTCTGCTATGTGCAGCCGCTGTCGACTGTCAGTTTTCATTAGGATAAACGATCAAAATATACCATAAATTGGCCCAGAAAAGGATGATAACTTGAAGCATTTACACCCCATCAAGCTGTGGCCGGTATACAGACTCGCCGTATTTTGATCCAAGATGCAATCAGCCCTTCGCTAAACAGCTCAGGGTTGACTATAATTTGCGTCTTGGATCAAAATACTCGTCGGTATCCCACAGCTTGAAGGGGAATAACTGCTAATTCCCTGTTACTACACGGGCCACAACACCCGGCCGTGCGAGAAGCACGTGCGAACTGAAACTCACGCACCTAGGTCGCCGGGGACGTCACAGTGTCAGGACGTACCCAAACCAAAAAGGGGTGTATTTCTCAGCTTCATTGTTAGTTTCGTCCACTTACAGCGGCCCGGCTATCCTGATCAAACCCCCTGTCAAATTATAATTACTTCAATCAATATTTTAAATCTGTCACTGCTTTGGCGGACTGTTCCATGCTGCAGACTTAGTTTCAAAACTTTATAATTTTTCAATGAAACAACCCTCCCACCCCGTGCTTAGTTTTGGAGCGGACCCCAAACAGCAGTATAAAAGTGACCAGCGGGAGAGAACTCGTTGAACTGGAGGTCTTGGCTGGTAGGTAGTGTGTTCTGATTAGGTTACGCAATTTTAAATAGCAGCTAACCAAACTGATTAGGCCTACTTGCGATTAATCGACTAGTGCATGATGTTGTCTAGGCAGTGGCGGGTCTGTAGCGGGTATTTGGTTAGTGTTTTAAATGATTCAATGCGACCATTTTGATCGCGAAACAACAACTCATCGCCGGGCCATGGGCACTGAGTCTGGCCACCATTGACGGTCATTGGCAAGACGGCCGTGAGCTGCCCGGAAATGGCGACGTCTTTAGATTCTCTCTCTCTCTCTCTCGCTCTCGCTCTCTCCCTCTGTCTCTGCCTCTCCCTCCCTCCCAAACACACACGCACACACGATCGTGGTCGCGGTGGGGGGGGGGGGGGGCTAAAGGTAAGGTGCTAAAGACACTACGTTTTTGTAGCCACTCAAGAGGAGAATACAATCAATAGTCACTCAGCTGGCTGACAAGCATGACTGCTTTCGAAATCAGGACAGCTGAAATTGATATGGTTGAAACATCATTAATTCAGACGTCATTATTATTAAGAGTGCAACGTGCACGGCCTCGGAATTGTTTTTGTGTTTTTTGTTTTGTTTTGTTTTTTTCTCATGGAGTACTCGACGTACTCCAGCGCTTAGAGTTGGACATTGGATTAGATTATCATTATCAAGCACGTAGTGACAATCATTTGGTGATGCAGACTCTGCATTATTGAACATGTTTTGATTGAGGTGGCACTTCAGCTGCCCTGTCTACAAACAAATAGCGCAGCTCCTCCCTCATCATTGAGGAGCCAGGTAGCCAAATGGTTGAGTGTTGGACTTTCGACACTCAGGGTGTGAGTTCGAAGCACACATGGGGCCAAATATTTTGGCTTTTTCCTGGTTACCCTAGCTGTCCTTGATAACACCAGTATGTGGTGGAAAAGGACTTTAAACACTGATCACCCTCATCATTAATCGTGTGCATTACCCCAAATCAGTGGGCCACATAATGCTCTATATTCATCACCCCAATCAGAGGCTACAGCTTACAGCTGACATACATTTTGCCTCTTAATTAACTTTATGACACTGGCCAAAAGAATGACACTCTATACTTTTGCACTAATGGTACTGTGCATGTCGTTCACTTGTAAGCAGCGCGCATCACTCTCTGGGCTTGGAGAAGGTGATTAATTGTACAACATGTTGGTAAGTAAATACCGTCCCGTACCATACCAAACCAGAAGTCAGCATGAATGAGAGGTCATAAAAGTGTCTTTTGATCAAGTCAGACATGTAGCTCATACATGTAGTCTTGATCCATTTGCAAAGAAGGAAATGGAACGTGGTCACTGGGTCTGGATATCTAATGAATTAAACTGTCAATGAGATTTTCAACAAGAATCTGGAAAAGAAGTGTGTTAGAAAAACACTGATGTTTTGCATCAGAGTGGCACTACGCTATGTTAGCTATGTGTTTTTGTGCTTTTTTGTTTCAGAGGCAGATGGAGCCAGTGCTGGTCAACATATATTCATGTATCTTATTCTTACACGGCAAGCTTGTTTTGCTTTGTTGCAGGGTGAAACTTTGCAGTTCGTCTGGGACCGCCCGGCACGAGCAATCTGAGGACGTGGCCCTCGTGTGTCCGCTATTAGGAGCGCTCTTCTTAAGCCGGTAGTACCATGACTAAACGCCTCTGTCATGGGGCCTCTGTGCCTTGGCTCTTACGGGAGGGAGACTTTGAGCGCCACCCATAGTCCATTCTCTATCGGGCTGTAGGTGGATCCCATGTTAGGGCCTCCAGTCTCCGCTTCCTGCGCGTAATCTAAACATATTTTTGGAAGGGTAGTGAGATACACAAACTGATCAGTTGTCACATAAATGTCTGTCAAGTATGCCAATAGCAGCATATGTGCCTCTCGGGATATGCTGTTTTCCTCATGCTGCATTACTGCATGACAAAATTGTAGGCTAAAACTCTTCAGGCTGGTAGGGACTAGCTTAAAACTAGCAGGCGTTGTAAGAGAAAGCGCCCAGGTGGCCATCAACCTCATGCTGGTGTGCATGGGACAGACTGTGCTGTGCCTTGTTTTTGGCTTTAGTTCAGGCACTTATGTAAAATTGGTAATCTGCTTTATGTATTTTTGTTACATTTCACTAGGAAATGTAGCAAAAAGGCATAAACAGTTTTGTTAAAAGTTTAAATTGTGGTTGTCGGAGTGGCTTTGGGACAACCACAGTTTTGGTCCTGTTTGTTTCATGACATGTATTTGGCTTGTAAACAGTCTGTCGGGTTGGATGTGTCTCCTGCTTTGCGTCGGTGGTTAGGTTGTCCCCCCTCAACTTAAGTGCATGGCATGTTTCCTGGGCGACATCAATGCACATTGTTCCATGATTAGCTGGGAAAAGTGTTACTCAAATAGCAGCATACTTGGCGGAAAGTCCGCAAGGTTAGGTAGGGTACAGCAAGAAAGAAGATGGACCTCCGGAGGCCCCCGCCAAGCCCAGTTCGGGATGCAGCAGCAGATGGTAAATATCATTTCCTTTCTTGGGAAATGATAAACTGTTGTAAAAATTCAGTATTTACAGTTGTGTTCTCAGCTCTGTTTACATCTTGCTGCTTTGTTTTTGAAGGATGTGGGACTGTGACCTGGACGACCACTGGACTGAGGGATGAACTGCGTGACGTGTGGACAGCACAAGTGTGTAGAGGGGAGGAGACATCTGAGGGGTGAGTGTATAACTGTAATTTCTTTGCCTCTTAACATAATTTGTGTTTTGTCACAATCTTCTCACCGATCAATATGTCCTAACACTCCCTGTGCTTATTTTGTGTAAGCAAGGTATAAATATTTTTTTTAAAAGGAACTGTTCATATTGGGGCACTGATTTCAGTGTACTTTACATGGCTCAAGCAAGTGCTAGGTACATGAACTCCCAAGCTTTGACTGTTTGGTTTAAGGTCTATTAGAAAATATTAAAAACTGTCATATCTATTCTGTGTTCATATGTTTTCTCAGTTCTGACTGTAACTTGCTGCTTTTTTTGTCTTTAAGACGTGGGACTGCAGCCTGGGTGACCACTGGACTGAGGGTTGGACCGCTGGATGGATGATGAAAATGGAAAGAGGTGACCTCTGAGGGGTGAGTGCATGACTGCAATTCCCTTTTCTTATTCAGCAAACTGTTTGAACACTCCAAGTGTTTTTGGTGTCCACAGTTTTGGTTTGACTTTTTTTTTCTTTTGACCTGCTTTTGTTAAATTATCATGGGACACATGTATTACAGTTCCTTTCAGGGCCCACGTACTTTGACTGCCTGTCCTAATGAAAGTGCTAGGTAATCTCACTTTCTTTCAAGAGTAACCTTGACTACTTGGTTCAAGGTCCACGGCCCACAGAAAGCATTGATAGTTGTAAAATCTAAATGTTTTCTAAGCTGTTACAGCATTTTGCTGCTTTGTTACTGCAGGATGTGTGACCGTGACCTTGACAACCACTGGACTGAGGGATGGATGCTGGAGGGATGGATGCTGGAGGGATGGATGCTGGAGGGACGGATGCCTCAAAAATGAAGGGTCCTCTGAGGGGTAAGTGTAACTGTTATTTCCTTTTGTCTTCACGCTGTTAGTGTGTGTGTTTCATAATCAAACTTTTCCCTTCAGCCAAGCTGATAGTTTTGAAATCTAAATGTTTACTCTTGTGTTCGAGGCTCTGATTGCATCTTGCTGCTTTGTTACTGTAGGATGTGGGACTGCGGCCTGGACAACCACGGGACTGAGGGATGGACCACCAGACGGATGCCACAGAATATGAAAAGATGGGTCCTCTGAGGGGTGAGTGTACCTGTGATTTCCTTTTTTTCTGCAGAGTGTTAAGTCTTATATTGATCCACATTTGCATCCTTTCAGAAAAGTATGAATGTTGCCATTTGCTTTTAGTAAGAGAGTCAGTGTGACTGTTAAGGTGTATGGAAATACTGTGGTAAAATTTCAGTGTTTACTCCTGTGTCTTAAGTTCTGACTACATCTTCCTGCTTTGTTTCTATAGGATGTGGACTGCAGCCTTGGTGACACTGGACTGAGGGATGGGTCACTGTGGGTGGACAGCACGAGAATGAAAAAAGGCAACCTCTGAGGGGTGAGTGTGTAACTATGAGTCTTTCCTGTTGGCAGGATTTGCTTCTTGGTAAAAAACATCACTTTTGGTGAGGTGAGAAATACACAAAAAGTGTGATTTCCTCTGTTAAAAGCATTTACTTTTTTTTCATGCCAGGCATTTTTTTTTCAAGTGACAAATGCACATATCTTACAGTTTTCAATGACTACTTTTTTCAGACCTGATGGAGGACAGCACATGGCCAGTGGAGGACAACTTAAGGAACCAGACGGATGGATGACATCATCTACAGGACTGGCGAGCAGAGATGGACAGGACATGGGTTACATTAGTTTAGTTATAGCTTAAGGTAGCGTAGGTAGTAGATAGTTAGGGGGCCGGCCTCATTAGTCAGGTTAGGTAAGTTAGGGTGAAACGTATTTGTTCTACCATCACTGAAGTTGCTTTTCTTTTGTAAGGAGGATTTCAGCAGACCAAGGCCCAGATGGAGGGATCCCGGAGATGAACCACTGCACTTGACGACACCAGGAGATGGGCAACTACGCTGGATGAGACCTGGAGATGGGCCATGCTGATGGACATCACCTGGTAAGCCAAAGTCAAATGGGCTGTACATGAACAATTTTTATCATGATGCCCTCACCCCCCACCCCCACCCCTCCCTCCACCCAAAAAAGCAAATGAGCTGTGCAGCAAATACTTTCTGTCATAGTTCCAGCTCCCCCCCCCCCCCCCCCATCACCACCACCACCACCCTCCTGGGCTGCTGTCAGTGCACCAAAATCTGTTTTTGATTCAGGAGTCCGAGATGGGCCATGCCACTGGAGTACCCCTGGAGCTGGGCTACGCTGCTGGAGTACCCTCAGAGATGGACTACACCGCTGGAGTACCCCTGGAGAGGAGCCACACCACTGGTGTACCACTGGAGATGGGCTACGGCCTCCACCACTGGAGTACCCTTGGAGATGGGCTACGCTGCGGCTGCTGGACAGGGTGAGTTTGATATTTGACCTCACCGTTTCTTGTGCACTTTTGTCAGATTTGTTTTGAGTTTCTCCAGGTTAGCCTATGACATAAAACCATAGCTATAAAATTAAGACTGGAGGTGAAATGCACATTGAATATGCTGCACTTTGTGTTATTTTCATATACAGTGTATACTGCGTTCCAGTTCAATACAATGCCATGTTTTGTTTGATGTACTACAGATCAGCCACCGGATGCCAGCGACCCTTCCCATCCCTCCACCTCCTATCCCTCCACCTCCTATCCCTCCACCTCCCATCCCAGTCCCCTACCCCTCCCAGTCCCAGTCCTAACCTCCCCACCCCACCATCTCCTTTTTCTTTTCTTCTATTCTATGCTGTACCTTCTTGTACAGTTGCTTCTTCTTTTTTTTCTTTTTTTTTCCCCCTCCCCAGTAGGGCCCCTGATGTCATATCTGACATACTCAGGCATGGTATCAGTGGGCAGTGCAGCACCAATGTTGAGTTCAGAAACTGTTGGTCTTTTGGTAAATAAAATTCCTTATTTTTGTCTGTTCTTAAAATCAGTTTTTGGCTTGTTCATGTTTCCAAATTTCCACATAGGCCATTACAATTTTGGGTAGTTAGGCAAAAATTAAGACTCATGTTGTTCCGTAATGGCCTTTCACTGTTCTTTGGTGCTGCACTCATCTGTTGTGAGGAAAAATTCTGCATTCTGCATCATTTAAATCGTCAGAAAAAAATCTGCTGTCAGATAGTTAAAAGGCCTAGGTGCCTATCAAAATGATAGTGCTTTAGACCCATTACCAAAATCCCTTTCATGTATCTCTTTGGCTTTTGTAATCGCATCTCTCTGGCTTTTGTACAAATACAAAATTCATGATACTTTTATAGGAATACTACAGATTAGCCAGTCTGTTTGCTGTTTCAGAGTTATGTGGCTGTTTTATTTATTTATTTTATTTTTTAATTTTTTTTTTTTTGGAGGGGGGGGGGGAGGAGGTTTGCGGGGAGGGGGGGGGTGCATGCTTTACATTGTCATATCAAAGGGGGGCGGGGGGGGGGGGGGGGCAGCAAATGGACTGGCTATTGTACTGCAGAATTTTCCCTCACAACAGGTGTGCAAGTAATGTTTCAGTGTGTGTGTACAGTTTATTCTGACATATACTTTGAAAAGAGACATCAGTTAAATTTTTCTTCAGGATTTTTCTTTCGGTAAACATGATTTATGTGATATTAAACAAAATCAGTTAGTTTTTTGCATTTTTCTTTTCATTTTTAATTTTAACGAAGTCAGAAAATGTTTGTGGTAAAACTTGTTTTTGTTCAAAATTCTTGATATTACTGAAATTAAATGTGTGTGGTCACCTTCAGTATTACATACATACCGGTAAATCAGTAGTATGCTTCATGGCACTTAGGCGCTTTTGCCAAACTAGATTTGTTTCTGCGTTTTGTTTTCATTCTCTATTGCACAGCGCTGCCATGTCATGGCAAAACAGAGTCAGTCTATGTCATTTTGTTGAAAGAGAGAAAGAAGAAAAAAAAAGTTTTGTTTTGCAGTTACAGTCCCTCTTCAGTGAAAATGCACAGTTGATGAGTAGTTTTATTTGTACGCCCATACTTGCAAACGACATTAAAAAAAATACAAATTGTAGTACGTCGCCAAAAGCGAGAAAAATCCTAGTTAGAGACCGAACCTTCCTAATGCAAGCCCTTATGGCAGCATGCCTCGAACACTTCATTTTTTTTTTTTTTAACGATTTGATGTCTTTAAAAAAAGGAGAGAAAAAAGAGACAATAGACAGAGACAAAAGACCGCCAAAAAAAAAAGAAAAAAAAGGAAAAACAAGGAAAAGAACGAAATAAAGAAAATTGTAAAAAAGGCGGGGGTGGAGGAGGGTATTAAAAAAAAAATGTGCAGAGTTGTTTAAGTGCAAAGCAATCAGATTTTTAGGGCAAAATCTTTGCCAGCTGCTTTGGTTTTTCTTGCAAGTCGTCCCACATTTTCCTAACTGCACTTTCTAGAAATTTCTACAGTGGCTTCAATTCCACATAGTCAAGAATTGTAATTTGTACATGTATTTGTGTTTCGTCAAATCACACCAAAACGATTGACTAAGAAGCAAAAAAAAACAACAAAAAAAACAGTAGTATGCTTCAGACTTGATAATCTTTGTGGGGGTGGGGTGGGGGGGGGGGGCAATAGATCCTTCCGGCAGCTCATTTAGTATTTCACATTATATGCATTCTTCGTCAACAGGTTTAGTACCAAGACCCTAGGGACCATGTAATACTGAAGGTGGCCTGAATGTCAGAATGAATTGTGCACTTATCTGGTTATTAGGTTTGAAGATGCAGCTTTTTTAAATTATCGTTTCCAAGTATTATATGTTGTTTGTTCGTTTAAGAGGGGGGTAGGGGCGTGGGCTAGCCCCCAGTGGGGCAGCACACGCACGCGCACTGGGGTGTGCCAGGGTGCGCCATCTCATGGTAGCTCCCAGCACTCCACCTCGCCGCGCGAGGGTAGGTCGTGCACTGGTCAGTCTCCCTGTCCGACCCCCGGCAGACCCCCCGGGATCCTCTGCCCCCCAGCACCACACCTGGGCGGTTCTGGTAGGTCCATTCTTCCTCTTGTCTCGTAACCATGGGGCCATGTCCCATTAGTGGAAGGTTTCAGTGCTGTGGTTGTGCTGTCTGGCTTGGCGGTGACAGATTCCCTTTTCTCCCAGAAAGGGACTTTTGGGCTGCACTCTTTTTCAGGTTCTAGCATTGCTTTCAGAAGGTATGTGTGTGTGTGACGTGGTCTGGTTGTGTATCAGACAGCCAGAATGCCAATGAGGGGTGATTTCATCACCAGCATCATTACTTTTACACTGGGAAAACTTTTGTTCGCTTGGGAGACTCTTGGGGGCTAACACTTGGTCAGCCCCCAAGGGTAAGGAGGGGACACTTTTTTTCACACACACACACACACACCCCACCCCAAAGAAAAAAAAAAAACCAAAAAAAAAGGAAAAAACAAAGAAAGACAAATAAGGAAAAATAAGTTGTGCACAGGACTACAGAAAGCACTCAAAAAGAAAAAGAAAAAAACAAAAAAGCCCCCACCCCACCCAAAGAAAAGCAACAACATCAACCCAAAAAAGCGCCAGTGGTCTCCCATTTGTCCGCATCTTTTTGTGTTTGTGCATGGAAAAAACAAACAAACAAACAAACGACAGATCACAATATCAGCATATTCTGCGAGGGCCATCTGGTGTCTGCAGTATGTATATTAAACCAGAGTCACCTTTTGGAGGTTCTCTGATTATTGTGGATTTCATTTATGTCAGTTAATGTTGTAGTCACACTACAATGTAAAATGTGTGACACTACATTTCTCTCTTCAGCCTCCCTGCACATTCCTCGTGGTCTGCAAGAGATAATGTACGAAATAAGTATGGCATGTCCTGTGTCAAAAAACTGTTGAAGATCAGTTCCACTTTATCCTTTGTTGCCACACAAGCTTTATTACCATGCCATTAGACCAGTTAGGCTGCTTTTTTACACTTGGACGTAATCCACAGTCTAAGAAGACTTTTAGACCATGTGAAATGAACAGTCTGTAGTGTTTCTGTTCCCATCTATGGCAAGTTTAGTTTCACTTGTCTTTTGGAGATTAGAAAGAATTGACAATCTTCCTATCTCCCCCCCCCCCCCCCCCCCCCCACTACTTGGCCGGCCTCAGAAGGGACTGTTACTGGTAGGCGTACACATACAAATATGGTCTTTGTTGCCTGGTTTTATTTGGCGAGAACTGCATGGTTTTCTTTGTCACTGTGCTGCTGTGTACACCACAGTGCCATCATTTCTGTAATGGCCGTCTCTCTCACGTGTGCAATGTGGTGACGTCAGCTGCTTGCTATTACCATTTCTGTAGCCCTCTATGGCTAGTTTAGTTTCACTTGCCTTTCCCTTTCATGTATTTATTTTGCTTTTGTAATTGTATTGCTTTGGGTTTTGTACAAATCTTCAAAATTCATGGAATCCTTCCAGAAAAGGAAAATTGACCACCCCTGCCACCACACCCCCCTCGTCCCCACCCCCCAACACACACACACACACACACACACACACACACACACACACACACACACACACACACACACACACACCACCCTGCAACAGACTTATACATACACATACCAATACATGCACACACAGGCATACCACCACCAACAACAGCAGAAACCAGTGTCTAACCTTCCTATCTTAAAAAGACAGAAGTCTCATATACTGTTAGGGGTTGATGATACGAGAAAGGTAAGGCATCCTATCCGACGGGGATGGTTACCTCTCTCATTCATCTACCACTGTCACCAACAAAACCCAGTGGCTAACCTTCCCATTTTACAACTGACAACCTTCCTTACCGCACCCCCCCCCCCCCCCCCCCTACTTGGCCTCGGAATGGAGTGGTAGGCATACACACACAAATAGTCTTTATTGCTTGGTTTTATTTGGCCAGAACTGCATGGTTTTCTTTGTCACTGTGCTGCTGTGTACACCATAATTCCATCATTTCTGTGATGGCTCTCTCACCTGTGCAATTTGGTGATACCAGCTTCTTGTTATTATTTCTGTTGCCATCTGTGGCTTGTTTAGTTTCACTTGTCTTTCCCTTTCATGTATTTCTTTGGCTTTTGTAATTGTATTGCTTTGGCTTTTGTACAAATCTTCAAAATTCATGGAAACTTTTATAGAAAAGAAAAATAGACCACCTCTACCATCACTCCCCCCCCCCCCCCCCACACCTCCCAATACAAACACACACACCACCCTCCAACAGACTTATACATACACATACCAATACATGCACACAGACCATACATACTACCATCAACAACAACAAAAACCAATGTCTGATCTTCCCATCTTGAAAAGACAGAAGTCTTATATATACATTGTACTGTTAGGGGTTGATGATACGAGAAAGGTAAGGCATCCTATCCGGCGGGGATGATTACCTTTCTCATTCATCAACCACTGTCACCAACAAAAACCAATATCTGACCTTCCCTTTTTGTTTTAAAACGTGAACTAAAAAAAACAAAAAAAAAACCCAACAAACTTCATGCTAGTTCCAATTGTCTCATACTTGACCTCAAAATAGACTGTTTGGGCATACAGAAAAAAGAAAAGAGAAACAGATGGGCATACTGGAGATGGGCACACAGAAATTGCTCTGGCTCCTGCGACCTCCGTGGATTCCACTCATAACCGGGGAGGAATACCACTGGAGAACCACCACAGGGTGCTCAGGTGCAATTAAAAAAAAAACCAGAACAACCAAAAATTGCCTTAAGTTTCAGCCTGTAACAATACCTATGGCTTCTGCAACCTCCGTGGATTCCACTCATAACCGGGGAGGAGTACTACTGGAGGACCATTGCACGAAGTTCAGGTACAAAGAAAGAAAGAAAAAAAAAAATCCAAAACTGTTTCCTAAAGTTATAGCCTGTAACAATACCTATGGCTTCTGCAACCTCCGTGGATTCCACTCATAACTGGGGAGGAGTTTTACTGGAGGTCCATTGCAGGAAATTCAGGTGCAAAAAAGAAAAGGAAAAAGAAAAGCCAAAACTGTTTCCTGAAGTTAAAGCCTGTAACTAATACCTATGGCTTCTGCAACCTCCGTGGATTCCACTCATAACCGGGGAGGAGTACTACTGGAGGACCATTGCACGAAGTTCAGGTACAAAACAAAGAAAAGAAAAAAAAAAGAAAATTTTAAAACTGTTTCCTAAAGTTATAGCCTGTAATAATACCTACGGCTTCTGCAACCTCCGTGGATTCCACTCATAACCGGGGAGGAGTACTGCTGGAGGTCCATTGCATGAAGTTCAGGTGCAATTAAAAAAATTTTAAAAAGAAAAAAAAAACGTGCACTGCAAGTTTTGACAAAGAATAAGAGTTTGTAGGACATTCAGGTAAAAAAAAAGAAGAATCAAAAGCCAAAACGGTTGCCTAAAGTTTCAGCCTGTGACTGTACCTACTGCTTCAGCGACCTCCGTGGATTCCACTCATGACCGGGGAGGAATGCTACCGGAGGACTATCGCAGGAAGTTCAGATACAATTTAATAAAAATATTAAAAAACAAAAACGCGCACTGCAAGTTTTGACAAAGAATAAGAGTTTGTGAGACATTCAGGATATTTGATGAGGAAGAAAGGACACACACACACACACACACACACACACACACACACACACACACACACACACACACACACACACACATATTCTTGTCATTCTGAACTTACTAGTAGCCGCAAAATAGTCTTTGTTGCTTCTGCGGCTTAAAGTCATCAGTATTCACCCATGTTGATCTTTGACTTCTGGACACACAGTCAAGTCCAGTGTAGGATCTGTTAGAATGATGCATCCAGACTTTGAGGCAGAACTGTAATGTCTGACCTGGTGTACAACACTTGGGACACTTCTTGTGCCTGTTCACTCCTCTCTATGCTTTCCAGCATACATTGTCTTCACCATCAAGCTTTCTCAATAGTGCATGCTGTATGATAGCCGGTTGTTGCTATACAGCATTGCATGGTCTGTAAACAGTTCTTTCAAGTCTTGTTGAGTATTTGCACCACCAGCTTCACTCCCACCATTGCAGTTTGTTCTCCCCACCAAACATGTGATCAGCAAAGGCACTTTTCAGCGCTTTGAACATTGCATTCACTTAGAACTTGCTTTCCATTGTTGAGTCCATGCTTACCGGTACTCATTTATGAGCCACACATTTAAAAAAAAATCTAAATAAGTGAGTCCATGCATAACCGTGTAGCAGTCACCTCTTTGGCCCACACATAAACATTACAGAACCATGCACCTTTTCTTTATATCAAAATAGGTGTCCCCCTCATCAAGTGGGTGTGAGGGCGGGCTCCCAAAGCCTACAAAAGTTTCCCAGGAACGTTAAGTGCAGTAAAAGTATATGATGCTTGTCTTGAATTCACTATCTCATGCACATTCTGGTGTATGCTCATAAAGTCATGCTGCAGTCTACTGCACATGCACTCAGCATGGCTGTCTCATATACTGTTAGGGGTTGATGATACGAGAAAGGTAAGGCATCCTATCCGGCGGGGATGGTTACCTCTCTCATTCATCAACCCTTCACAGTATATGGTACAGCTTTAGTGCTGAGCGGAATGTGCAGTAAACTACAGCCTGCCTTTGTGAGTTGTCTGGTAGTACAATTAGGCCCTTCCACACACACATACTGGATGAAAAGAATGCTGGAATCCTGGGAAGGGGTGCACAACCCAAAAGTTCCCTTTCTGGGGGACTAGGGACTCTGTCGCCTTCAAGTCAGCGCGGCACAACTGCAGTGCTGATTCCTTCCACTGGTGGGGCATGGTTCCACTGGTTGCGGGACAATGAGGAAGGTGGGCCACCAGGATCGACCCAGCGTGTGGATGCTGGGGAAGGCAGAGGAGCGGGAAGGAAGGGAGAGGGGGCTGACCGGGGGCGGCGGGGAGATCTGGCCAGTGGCGGCCTCCCTCGTGCGGTGAGGTGTTGTGCTGGGAGAAACCATGGGATGGCACACCCCGGCTCATCCCAGTGTGCGCGCGTGTGCTGCCCCACTGGGGGAGAGCCCACGCCCCAACCCCCCTCCGGCGCGCTGGTAATTATCATTGGCCATAGAATATGACATGATTGCAGTATTTCTAGGGAGTTTTTCAGCAGTTTCTGAACTGCTGAAAAACTTAGTGTCGTTTGTTTCTGTTTTTCTAATGGTTGCTATTGCACGTTTCACTGTTGCAGATTTAGTGCAGAAACGCAAATCTTTCTGCAGAAAAACTGCAACATTGGAGAAAAACCATGCTAAAGTGACTGGAAACTATTTTGAGCCAGGCTGTGTATTGCACAATTTTATGCTGACTCATATTCAGTGAACTGTTATTCCTTGGGGAGGGAAGGGGGAGGGGGGGATTTCAGGGGGAACATTTGGAACATTTCCAAAAGTTTGTGTTTCAAAATTTATTTGTATTTCAGAATTTGTTTCTCAAAACTCTCTTTAAACTGCTTATTTCAGAATTCATGTTTCAAAATTGATATTTCAAAATAAAAAAATTTAGGATGCCTTCCTTGTCACTTTAGCCTGTATTTTTGTTGCTGTCACTAATAACAGACTTGCCACATTTCTGCATTAAAAAAACCAAACCAAAAAACCCACAGATCATCCGTTTTGTACTTTTTCTTTTTTTTAACCTTGTTGAATCACTATCTTCTTTTCACTTGTGTGAATGCATGATTTTGCTGCATGTACAACATTTTCTCACTGCTTTTTGTGCTTATCGGTAATGACAACAAACTAATAATCATGTAGTATAACTCCCTTTTCTCCTCTTCCTTCTCCTCGTACTGCTCCAGCCACAAATAACCAGCTGAACTGTAGAATTACTAATTATTTAGACATATATACATACTACATGTACATTTTTTCTTGATTTGATTAAAATCACTAACCTGTGCTACTAAACTTAATTACTCTCTAACAGTCTAACACTGGTAGTCTGGAGGAATTCCTCATAGTTAATTCACTGTCATCTTGTCGTCTGTGGCCAATGATTGTGTGTTAGGGGTAGTAGGGGGCGGGGGGATCCTAGCACTACCAGGTCACATTTGAAATACCACCAGAAACACCAATAGGCAAGGGGGGTGTGTGTGTGTGTGTGTGTGTGTGTGTGTGTGTGTGTGTGTGTGTGTGTACACACATTTGTGAGTGTGTGTGTGTGGATGTGGGTGTATGGGTGGTGGGTGGGTGTGGATGTGTGTGTGCCTGCTTAAGAGAGAGCAGATGTGCATACATACGAAATTAAAATGTCCCTAACGCTACCCCCCCCCCCCCTCCTTTTTTAAAATTTTTTTTGTCATAAAGGAGTTTTCTTCTATCGCACAAGATTCTGTCCACTTCAGATTAATAATTTGATCTTGGAAAAAGTAGCTTGAACCAGTCATTTGGCTCTCTTTTTTTCCTCAGTGTCTTTGTTTCCGAAGCAGATTTTTTTCCTGCTTACCGGGTAGAAGGAAATATTGCTAGATCCTTCAGAGAAAAAAAAAATGATTTCATTTTAAGGAAAAAACTAAACTTTGAATGAAACAAAAATAAGATGCGATTTTAGAAAGCTCCTTTAATAAACATAGATTGCTAACTTAAACCTGGTGTTTCTGGTGCCGTGTATTTCCAATGTGTTTCTGGTAATAGTAGGATCCATGGGTGTGTTGTGTTGGGGCCAAATTAAAACATAGGTGTATTTTGGGTATCCTGATGTTTTTTCTTTCTTTCTTTGTTTATGTTCATTATAGATTTCTCTCTTTTTTATTTATTTGTGTCTTATTTATTTATTTTCTTTTTAATTTCTTAGTTATTGTTTGTTTATTTATTTGTTATTTATTTATTTATTTTTTTGTTATTTCCCATTTATTTATTTATTTATTTGGGATGGGGTGTCAGGATACCCAGAACCTATGTTTTACTTTGACCTTTGTTTATTCGTCATTCCTCCTGTCAGGGCTCTCAAACCTCTTTGAAACTGCAGAAATTCATGAATTTCAATTATCAAAATTTAATTTCAATCATCAAAATTTAATCATCTTAGGTTTTCTTTATTTTATTTTTAAATTTTTAATTTTTTGGTCCTTTTTCCAAGAATTTTTTTCTTTTCTTGAAACTGTTGAAAATTTATTGTACAGTGTAAAAAAAAAAATTTCCGTTTTTTTTTTAATATTTTTTTTCTCACGTCAACTTTATTTTGCCATTTGGTTTCTAAAGATTTCTTTGAATTTTCCTGGAAAGTTTGCTTTTGTGATTTTAAGCCCTGACAGTTGTCTTTTCTCTCCTCGTTCCCTCTGTTTTCCCTCCTTTTTGTGTTTCTCAATCCTTTCTCTTCATAGTTTCCTTGCTGTCAGCTTCTCTTTTGCTTTTCCATCTTTTACTTCCAGATTGTAATCAAGCAGGCGTTGAAATCAGCTCAGCTTTGACTTGCAATAGAATTGCAAAATTTCCGCGTTCCGCAAAATTTCTTAATTATCCAGAGAAAAGTTGGTTCTTTAATCAGTAAAATGGATTTTTTTCTGATGCTTTTAACTTTTAAGGCGACCAGATCCTGGGAGCCATACATGTGTGAATTTGAACAGGTACTGCTTGCTTGTTTACACTCTTCTTTTATGCTATCTCGTGTTTCATGTTGTGTTATTTGTCCGGAGGGAGTAGAGGTAGTCGTCTCTGTGTTAACGTACCAGCGCGCCTTTTTACGTCTGGGGGACGTAGGCGTGTGCATGTGTGTGAGAGAGTGGGTGCATGTGTCTGACTGACTGACCTGAACAACATTGTGTGGATGTGACCAACTGACTGACGTCCTACAAGAGACTAGGAGAGGATGTGTGTCACCAGGAATCTTGATTACCATCATATACTGGTACCAAGATCCCTGGTGTGGCCTACTGACTGACTTCAGACAAGATACAGTGAGTGTGGATGCATGTGTGACCATTTGACAACATCAGACAGGAGGAGAGTGAGAGTCTGCGAGTGTGAGAGATTGCGTGTGTGCATCTGACCAACTGACCATGACCAGAAACAGGGAGAACGTGCTGTGTGTGAGACAGACTGACTGACTGACGAGATGGAGACATGAGAGAAAGGTGTGTGTCTGAGAGAGAGAGAGAGGAGTGTGTGTGTGTGTGTGTGTGTGTGTGTGTGTGTGTGTGTGTGCAAGCGTGTGCGGATGCGTGTGCATGTGTGAGCAGAGAGATCAAGTCAGAGATAGGAAGCGAAAACACTTGCAGTAGTGAGAAGTGATTTGTTTCAGTAATTGTTGATGCCTACTTAATAATATTTCAGACGAGATCACCGTCCTATTCCTTCTTGTTTCATTTTGTATTGTGGCGTTTTGAATCCGCAGAAATTAATTTCGCATTTGAAGTAACAGCGTATTTCTTGCAGTACAAAACCCTGAATTTCCAAATTTGGAAAGGCCGATCTGGAGTCAGCCTCCTACTTGAATATTTTGTTCGGAATCAAACTGCTTAATCAAAACACCTCTATTCATTCATATTGAAGTTGGAGTTATTGGAAATTAAAAAAAAAACTAAAAAAAAACTGATCAGGTTCCTGTTGTAGACAAGGATGTATACAGCTGTAAGAGCCCTGCTTCCCATCTCTCTATGTGTCTCTGCTCTGACTGAGTGAGAGTGAAAGGGAGAGAGAGAGGAATGTGTGTTGGTGAGAGAGGGCTTTTGTATTGTTTTGTTTTCTAGTTGTTTTCATTTTATTTTCTTATTTATTTTTTTCTTATGGGGAATATGGTGGATGGATGGGTGGGGGGGGGGGGATGGGTGGGTAGTGTGTATATGTAGCCTTTCCAGAGGGTGGGTAATTGTGGGAGGTTTGTGTTTAGATGGGTGGGGAGGGAGGGATAGATTTGTTTTATATTTATTGGGGTTCTTTTGTTTTTATTTTTTGGCTGCATCTTTAAACCTACAAACAGATCACTGAAACATTGCTTGCAATTGTGACTGAGCATGGGAAAGCCAAGCTGAAGTTGAGAAAGAAATAGTCTTCTCTGAATTAGGCTAATTCCTAATTCCAGATATTGACAGCTGCAGATGTCCTTTTCTTCTTTCTTTTGGGGGAAAATGTTTTGCAAAATTAAACATGGATAAAGAAAATTAGAATTCAGAACGTTTTCATGCACTATAGCCAGGTTTTCCCATTCTCGGTCACAATTAGTTGGTCACCAGCCGTTGCCAGTCTGCAGTCAGGGATAAAAGTGAAAAAAAAAGTTCCTGAAAAAAAATCTCAAATTTCTTAATTGTCTTGAAGTTTCTACGGCCCAGCATCTGTTTAGTCTGTATCTTATTTGAATTCAGCATTCCTTTCTGGTACACTGGTATTTGATTGTTTGGCTTTTGAAAGTGCTGGGTCCCTCCTTTTGAAACATCGGCCTTTAAATAAATTAAACTCAAACTCCAGACTTCCTGACATGGCATGACTGGCAGCTTTTGCCTGGTGGGAAAGAGTGGTGGGACATCCCTTTTCCTTTTTTTTTTTTTTTTTAACTTAGTGCTCTCTCTCTCTCTTTCTCTCTCTGCCTGTCTGCGCTATATCAAGTCTCCATCATCATCATCATCGTCTGTCTCTCTCTCAGCCCTACCCTCCCTATCCCCGCCCCTTGGCCATCCCCCTCCACCCTGCCCATGTTTCCCTTCCCTTCCCTTCCCCCCCCCCCCCCCCCCCATACCTGTTCCAGTTATCCTCAGTCCCCTCCCTTGTATCCAGACCATCGTTTCACTTGAGAGAGGCAGTTCTGACCAGCAAGGAGTGCTGTAGACATTTTCAGGTTGGTCATGGATCATCATGTACTCACTGGATTAACATCACGGTTTATTTATTTAATGTATAATACTTTTTGCATTATTAGCACAATTTAAATTCATGATTATGACAGAGATGTATCTTAAATTGTTCACTGAACAATTAACTGAAGCTAGCAGTCTGTATCATGACCATTTCGTTAGTTTTATTTTCACATTGATTTTTAGAAATTCAGATGCATATACTGACTGTGTGTTTTTTGTTTGTTTGTTTCAGGAGTGTACATACCATTGCTGACTGCTCTAGTATTTCCATTGTACAGTATGTAGTCCTCTTGGGAACCTAAATCCATAATCATTACCTGAAATATATTTGAGGGGATTTCAGGTAAAGTAGAATGCCCTTGAAAGATTGCATCAAAGAAGCTACGTGAAAAAACCCCATGAAAGTGATGATGTACACTTTAAAAAAAAAAAAAAGATTTGATGTTGCTGCATTTCTTATTTGATTACAGCTTAGATGCAATAGCTAAGCAATTTTTGTTTTCTCTGGATGTGTGTTTCAGACAATCTGTGCTGGCAACCTCCCCTGCTCTGTGGCAAGATCTTTTACTTTGGACTGGAGGATACAGGACTAGCTGAGCAATATCACCCTTTAGTAGTACAGACAACAATGAATGTCAGAACTCAACAAAACAAAAAAAAAACAAAACAAAAAAAGCCCTACCAGTGTAGAACTCCGAAAGAGCCAATCTCCTGTGAAAGAGTGGTTAGTTCCAGATGTTTACATTGTGGAAAGTTAAAATAGTTTATTTCCTGGGCACTGTAACTTACACTAACATATATAAACTGTACAAATGTACAATTTCAGTAACTGTATGACTGATACTGATTGGTTTTGTGTCTTGTCACAGCCGCTGACAGCACAGCAGAGGACTATAATATTCACCAGCTTGAAAACTCTATGGAGACCTGGCAGCCCTGCAGAGGACAATAACATTCATCAGAGATACAGGCATCACCATCTAGTGTTCAATAAAGAAGAGGAAGAATCTCCAGATATGGACTGACGGTGTTGGAGCAAGTACCTGTAACACCAAGCAGAAAAGGGTGCAACATTCCAGTAAACTTCACCGTACACCAAGCGAGAGACAGCAGGGTTTTTGGTGCAGCCGTGAGTTTGACTTGTTGATTTCCCTTTCACGTCACATCAGTTTTTATCATGATTGTGTGACTTCAGTAATCTGTTGTTGTAATTTGTAATGATTTGGTTTTAATTGGTTAAGGCATTTATTACTTGTCAAAGTAATTAGCATTGCTAACTGCAGTTAACTTTAACTTGAAATGAAACCTTTGTTACAGATTTCCCTGGAGTGACCAGCAAAGAAGGCCAGTAGCTAGCCACCCTCAGGTCTCTCACACTTGATTGGAACTACAACACGCCAGTCTGGACACATGCCTACACTGATGGGTGCTTCAATGCAGCAGTCAAGACCAGAGGAAACAGAATTCTCATCTGCCATCCAGATGGCCGCACCACATCAAACTCCCGGCATGCTGTGTGGCTGTCAACCAACTATATGCACTATCTCTGCACTGGATACTGGCCAGAGGACACTACACTGAGGGAAAAACTCTAGGGAGACCTGGCAGCCCTGCAAAGGACTATAACATTCATCAGAGCTACAGGCGTCACCATCTAGCATTCAACAAAGAAGAGGAATATGGACTGACCGTGTTGGAGCAAGGACGTGAAACACCAAGCAGAAAAGAATGCAACATTCCAGTAAACTCCACTACACACCAAGTGGGAGAGACAACAGGGTTTTTGGGTGCAGTTGTGAGTTTGACTTGTCAATTTCCCTTTCATATTACATCATTTTTTATCATGAATGTTTGAATTGGCTAAAGCATATATTAGTTGTCAAAATAATTGACATTGTATGCGTGAGCAAAAACGCATTGAATGCTTTTCTAAGCAGAACTCCGCGCTGTACAAGTGTAATATATTATTATTATTACATTGCTAATTGCAGTTAACTTTAACTTGTAATGAAACCTTTGTTACAGATTTCCCTGGAGTGACCAGCAAGGAAGACCAGTCACAAGCCACCCTCAGGTCTCTCACACTTGATTGGAACTACAACTTGCCAGTCTGGACACATGCCTACACTGACCTCTGCATACTGGACGGCTGTCAACAATCTACATGGGTGAACTGTCGCTGTGCATGAATTTGCCAAGCTCATCGGTGCAGAATCTCCCCAACCCTCACACGTCGAATTCCTCACTGACTGCATGCAGATCCGTCGTTCAAAGCCTGCAGTCACCCAGAGAGCAACAAGGCCAGCCAGTCATCTTGTTGTTTACACACCCACATAACACACCATCAGAACAACACTGTCGACCAAGCTTACGATTTCCAAGACCGTTGTGCTCATTTGCCTTTTGTTCAGCTAAAAAAAATAACCAAAAAAAAAAACACCATTGTCTGCACTAGATTGTCGTACACAGTGTCACAAATAGTAACAACCAAACCTTATGACAGAGAACACGATTTGGAAAAACCAAGCAATGAGAATGATGACAGGAGCCATTCGAAGCACACCCATCGCTGCACTGGAAACCACCAGTCACAATATGACAGGCGCGACATCAGAGTGCTGACACAGGCTGCAATGACAAACCAACAAAAGGAAGACTCAAAAGATAAAGCTTAATGCAGGGGTAGCAGAGTTCCGATTCAGATCGGATTTCCGATTTGAAATTTCACCTGAATCCAGATTTCCGATTTGGCAGAAAATCGTACGTGTTTTGGGGGAGAATTCCGATTTGCAGGGTGGCAGATTTCCGATTCAGATCGGACTTCCGATTTCAAGACCGTGTTCGGCAGAGTACAAGTTGCAATGGCCTCCTCTTGAACTAGAAACACTTTTAACTGCAAAATCGTGAAAAAGAAAGAGGTGGCACGTGCAGGCGGCTATGTAGTTTGCGGTAGCTAGATTTGCTTGCCGTGTGCCGAGTTTCAAAACCTAGAGATCCAAGTAATGAAAATGATACACTCATCTCTGCACTGGAAACCAGCACTGGCGCAAGATCAAAATGCTGACCCAGGCTGCAAAGTTCCAAAGACTGACCGACCACCCCATGCACAGTCAAATGAGCAAACCAACAAAAGGAAACTCAAAAGATCAAGCTTTATACATCAAAGCAGTATGCCAGAGAGGAGAGGCCCAGAACTACCTGACCACCTGCCAGAACCCGTCCAGACTCGTGCTGCTGCTCCGTCCTGGTAAAACATGAATTCAGTTCCGAGCCATGTGCACAGAAACTCCAGGAGTCAAAAACAACAGATCCTAGACAAATCTGGTGAAGAAGCCCCCTAACCCTTCAGCACAGCTACTCTGCCTACCGTTAAAAAGAATGGACTACCGTGTACACAGACGAGTTGGCAATACAGGCAACCCAGAATGGAGGTGGGACACAAAGGAGGAGAGGAACACATCCCAATATCAACCGGAAAATAGTCCATAAACTTCAAGGCTGAGGCGGATGCTCTACACTATCCCAATATCAACCGGAAAATAGTCCATAAACTTCAAGGCTGAGGCGGATGCTCTACACACAGCAGCAAGAAAACTCCTATGAAACCTCAGCGATACCCATAAGAAGGTGGCCATATTCTCTGATGCACTGTCTGTTCATGGTGTGTTCCAAGACCCCAAAAAGGAGGATCTAAAAAGAGTCACCACCACATTGACCCAGATGAGTACTATGATAAAGCTGACAATCCAGTGGGTACCAGCATGCTGTGGAGTCCATGGGAACGAGATAGGTGACAGGCTTGCAAAAGAGAGGGGTGGGCTGGAACAACGAGACCGGTCAGTCTCATACAAAGATGAACAGACCATCATCAAGACCCTTGTGCAGCAAGAATTAAAATGGCGCCAGCAGCACCCAGACGTCCATCCATCTGACAGCTACCATCATCTGAACAGAGTCATCATGTTCAGACTAGGAACTGGACACAACAGGATGAACACTCACCTGTTCAACAAACATTAAACTGGCCAGACAGACAGATGCCACTGTGATACTGTCCTTATGACCAGTCAACACCTACTCCAAGTCTGCCTGCTCCATGATGTTGCAAGTAGCTTGACCGGAGACCTGGCAGCCCTGCAGAGGACTATAACATTCATCAGAGCTGCAGGCGTCACCATCTTGCATTCAACGAAGAAGAGGAAGAATCTCCACACATGGACCGACTTTGAGCAAGTACATGCAACACCAAGCAGAAAAGGATGCAACATTCCAGTAAACTTCACCGCATGTCAAGTGGGAGAGGCACTGAGCAGGGTTTTCAGTGCAGTTGTGAGTTTGATTTGTCGATTTCCATCAATTCATATTACATCAGCTTTTATCATGAATTTGTGACCTCAATAGTTTGTTGTTGTAATCTGTAATGGTTTGGTTTTGATTGGTTGAGGAATTTATCACTTGTCAAAAGAACTGGCACTGCTAACTGGAATTAACTTTAACTTGAAATGAAACCTTTGTTACAGATCAAGTTTCCCTGGAGTGACCAGTAAAGAAAACCAGTCACAAGCCACCGTCCAGTTGGTCGCACCACATCAAACTCCCTGCATGCTGTGTGGCTGTCCACCAACTACATGGTTGATGCTGTGCAGGACGGTGCCATGCCATACTCTAGCACTCATGGACAGTGGAGTGTTCAAAGTCCAACACTGAGAAACTAGTTAGTTAGTTATTTAGGGCTTAACGCCGCCAACACTGAGAAAAGCAACAAAACCCAGAGCCAAGTAATGAGAATGATACACCCATCTGTGCACTGGAAACCACCACAGGCGCAAGATCAAAGCGCTGACCCCGGCTGCAAAGTTCAAAAGTCTGACCGACCACCCCATGCAAATGAGCAAACCAACAAAAGGAAGACTCAAAAGATCAAGCTATACATCAAAGCCCTAAACACCCGACCACCCTTCTGTGTCATCTTTTATAATATGCATATCTGTCTTGTATGTTTAACCTTTGTAAGGCGCTCAGCTCAGAGAAAATATCCGCCATTTTTTTTTTCTCAGGCTTGTCCTTCAGGATCGGTGACTGGAAGCCGATATCGTACAGGAAATTTGTCTGATGACTATGTTTTGGCTTTGTGCCGGCATGAAAGGGCCATAAAAGTGTAGGACTAGAGGAGCAAAGCCTCCTTGGCTCACTTGTGAGATAGGTGAAGGTCATTCAAAAGAGTATGTCAAGTTCTTATCACTAGCTATCCTGAAGTAAGGTGTCTTGTGTTCATAGTTCCTAAGAAGAGGCAAATGGCGATATACATGTAACAGTTTTCCCAGGACAGCTTCTGTGACCTTGACATTGGGTCAAGGTCATTTAAATGACATCTGTAAGTGAAGAGCTTATCAGTGACCATCATTATGCCGAGTTTCAGCAAAACATGTTGAATGGCCTTGACCTTGACTCAAGGAAATTGAATACAAGTATGCCAGTACAGGTTTCGTCAATGTCTATCATCAAGCAAAGTTTGATGCCTCTGGTACCCATACATTCTGAGAAAATGGCAATTTTAAATTTCCAATGAGACAGCTTTGATGGCCTTGACCTTCAGCCAAGGTCATTCAAAATGGTATGTCTTGAAAGGTCTTGCTGGTGTTTATCGGCAAGCCAGATTTAGTGCTTCTGTTGTTTGTTTCTGAGAAAATGCCAATGTTAAGGTTTTGGAAGGTTTTTCCGCAAAACAGCTTGTATGGCCTTGACCTTGACTCAAAGTCACTGAATACATGTATGTCAGTAAATGTGTTGTCAATGTCTATCATCTTGCAAAGTTTGATGTCTCTGGTTTTTCTAAATTCTTAGAAAATGCCAATGTAAAATTTCCAAACAGACAGCTTTAGTGACCTTGACCTTTGGTCAAGATCAATCATTGTGGTATGTTTTGAAAGGTCTTATGGCTGGCTGTCAGCGTACCACGTTTGGTGCATCTGTCAAATGCCAATGTAAAATTTCCAGACAGCTTTAGTGTAATAAACACAAAGTCAAGGTCAATCACTAAGATATGCTTTGAAACCGGCCCCCGTAGTGTAGTGGTTAGCACTTCGGACCATGGACCGGGAGACCCGGGTTCGAGTCCCAGCCGAGGCAAGCGGGATTTTTCCTACCTAGGTCGGCTCCTACCCAGAGCGGGTGTGCTATGGGCCCGATGGGGAGGCTGTTGCCACACAGCCGAGTTTCACCCACTTCACGGGTGCGACTTTGGGGGTGCTTCCCTTGGTATGACACCTCTTCTTGGCTCACTTGTGTAACAAAGTGAGTCTATGTAATAACCCTCCGTCGTCTGTCTGTGTGTCTATCTGTCTGTCTGTCTGTGTGTCTGTCTGTCTGTGGTTGGAGCCGTGGGGAGTACTTAGAAACATGGTCGATGTTGGGGATCGCCGATATATGTTCTGAGTGCAGGGCGCCAGCCGGACCGCCGGGCTGATGAGCCCGATATCGAACGGGAGAATTTGTCAAATGGGTATCTGACATAGGTATGGTATAGCCGTCGGAGTAGTGGTAAATGGGTTTTTAAGTCGGTTTTTAACGGTCGTTCTTTTGCAATGTCAGACCAATCTTGTTTTTGGAAGAGAGACGTGAAGTTGTTTTCTTTGAAATAATAAGACAATCAAGACTCAAGAGTATAGAAAGTGTTTCGAAGGCACTGTTGCCGGAAGGACACCGTGAGTCTTGCCTAGAACTGACAAGAACAAGAATAAAAACAAAACAACATCATAGGAGAGAGAGAGAGAGTGTACGTGTGTGTGTGTGTGTGTGCCCTGGACCGACATCTCAGAGTGCCGGTCACTGTTGTTTTCTACACTGATTCGTGGAAAAAGTCACAGATCTAAAATTTCAGTGGTGTAAAATCATCCGTGCTGGCCTTTTTAAAGGACGTTAAACTCCCAAACACTCTCCCACCCGCAAGTCTGGGTTGAGGGTTCGTGTCAAAACTGAGACGATATCGCCAACAGTCAGTTTTAGAACATGCCGTTGTTACTGACTACTAAATACATGTATGACTAATTCAAAAGAAGTAATATTACACTAAAGAACGAAATCACACACATGACACGTACTAACTTTGAATCATTCATAGGGAAATGAAATGAAACTTTATTTGTCAACGGTAAAAGCGGAAGGGAAACACTATCGCCGCTTTATTGCATTGGATTGGTATTTCTGTCGAGGAAAAGCTGCAGTACGGTAGGGTGATGCCAACATTTTCATCGGCCGGGACCGTGGCTGAAGTTGCGTGTCAATGTCGAACGCTGACCTGTCAATATACCACTGTGGACAGTCGGTGACACACATTTTCCGCTGACCTTATTCTCTATCTCGGCCAGTTTCAACCAGGCAGCCCCTTTTTTCCCCCACTGTGGACACGGTCGGTGACACACATTTTCCGCTGACCTTATTCTCTATCTCGGCCAGTTTCAACCAGGCAGCCCCTTTTTTCCCCCCAGCCGGACTCTGTATGGCCAGGGGGTGGGGTGGAGAGGAGGGGGGGGGGGGGAGATTATACCAGTTTCATTTTGCGTCACGACGGCTGACTCAGTCTCAGTATAGTTACAATGCCCGGCCGAAGGTGTGCACGTGTTACCGAGCTTGAAAACTATTTACAGGTCCACAATCAGGCCTTTCGTCTGTTGATACCCTAATTTAATGGACAAGTTATGGAAGAGAGGTTTATGGGTCACCTGGTCAAGAGTAGATCAGACTGGACCCCTTGCATGGGAATGTCAGTTCGTTGGGCCGTCGGTGAAATAGTGGTACATGTACATGTGACTTCTGCCACCAGTCCAAGAGGTCGGGGGTTCGAGTCTCCGGCTTAAAGCATCCCGTCAGTGTATGTGTGTGTGTGTGTGTGTGTGGTTTATGCCGGCTTGTGTGTGTGGTTTCAGTACGCTCGTGTGTGTGACGGTGTGTGTGTGTGTGTGTGTGTGGGGGGGGGGGGGGGTCATTTGGCAATTCGTGTGTGTGGTTTACGCTCGTCGATGATGTGTGTGTGTGTGTGTGTGTGTGTGCGTGCGCGCGCGCGCGCGTCTTACTCAGCTGTGACCATCACACTCCCCGGTCATCAAGAACTTCGATTTATTACGTGGATTGGCGGTTTGTTCGTTTTGTCCGAGTTTGATTTGGGTCAGTCACAGGCGCGCCGCTACGCGAGATAACCTGGGTCTATTTGCGGCTGATACAACACCCCCGGTGCTGGGGTGGACAGAGGGCTTCGGACGTCACTGTGTGTGTGTGTGTGTGTGTGTGTGTGTGTGTGTGTGAAAGCCGGCTGTCAGTGTCCGGCTATACGTGATCTGTGTGTGTGTGTGTGTGTGTCAGTGTGTGTGTGTGTGTGTGTGTTTTAAATTTATTGTATCCTCCACACCCCAAACGGATAAAAATAAAATATTGAATCTTGAGTGTGTAACATTATATCAACTTTTTTTTATATATTTGACTTCTTTTTTTCTTCCTTTGTCCATAACCCTCCTCAATCACTGAGGTTTACCTAGTAGTATGCCGGTGTGTGTGTGTGTGTGTGTGTGTGTGCGTGTGCGTGCGTGGATACATGGCATTACAAAAGAACGACCGTGACGATAGCAGGTGATCAAATGGAAACAACATATTGGGCTGGTGGCCATCTTGTTTAAGTGATCAGTTCCGGCGCCGCGCGATTCAGTACTGAGTAAGTCAGTGATGACAGCAGCACTGACTCGGCAACCTGTGATTTTGAAAACTGAAAACAAGAAATCAATCAAACATTATAAAAGAAAAGAAAACAACACAGGTTTTCTGCAGGAACTGACCGGCCGGCTTCACGAAAAAGAAAACGGATTTCTGTTAGGCGGGCCGCGGCCCGGGAAGCTGCGAACTGAACTGACGCAGTGAGAGCCGCCGGACTGACACATACTAAGTCCCTGCACTAACCTAGGTCGCCAATCGCTAATCAATATTTTTGTTGTTGTAAATTTTAGGATTCCACACTCGATCTTGATACATGTATTTGCACTGAAGTCAGGACGTCCGATTTTTCGGTGACTGAGCCAGCGGGGATACCAGGCAAACGGATTCGAGTTCTGGGAAATTAATGCATCGACCTATCAAGTACATTCTGTTAGTTACATTTTTCTGTTAGTTTTCACACCCCCTTAAAACTTGTTTTCGTACGCAAACAACGCATGATAAGAAATAAAGAACAAAGTGAAACCCCTGTCTACAGCTATTAACCAAAAAAATCCACATCGAGGTCACAATTTCATTGGCAGTAAAATTCACCTATCACCGGAGGTGAAACAGTTGTCGTTCTTGGAGGTGGGGGGAAGATGTCACGAGACACGGAATCGAAAGCCCAGATCCTGTATAAATACGACTGAGATCAGCCGACACAATAGATCTATGCGGTCGTCTACCATAAGCACTATGCATCTTCTGAGCTTGATTTATATTGCTCTGGTGGTTTTGCCCATCACATTCAGCGGTGAAGTACATTACCAGCCGCAACAGATACATCTGTCTTATGGAGGTAAGTTTGACTTTCACTTTGTTTTCGCTCATTTCAGCTTTTGAAGTTTTATGTAGCTGGTTTGGTTACTGGGCATTTATCTGAAATCAAAGGAGGCTTAGTGCTTCCTTTACGTGTACATGAAAAGTAAAGAGGTAGAGTCAGTCAAAAGCAGGACAATAACAACAACAACAACGAACTTTGAAGAACAAATCTTCTACAACACACACACACACACATGATTGTTGTATACAATAACATGCCCTCAGAGTTTCTTGGAAATTGCATCGTTCTACCGGCATTTTGTTAATCTCCCACACAGCAGAGTAAGCTCGTCTGTCTATAGATGCAGCTCAGCCTCTGTATGTGTGTGTGTGTGCGCACGTTATCGTTCTTCAGTCATGGGCCTTTTTGATGCAAATGAACGCACATGTATACATCCAAAATTAAATTGCACAGAATATGAGTCAGCTGAACCCTGTTTCTGACTGAAGCAATTTTGTTGGTCACAAACAACGAAAGTCAGTACGTGGGACACATACATCTGTTGTACGATCCTTTTTAAATCTGGTTTCATGGACGTTTTGCTTATCTAGTTCTTGAGATAACGTTGTTCGAGTTTTAAAATGTATCGGGTGACCTTAAATATACTTTGATGATCGTTTGAAATACAAGTACCAGTTTCTTTAGATTCCTCACACACACACACACACACACACACACACACGTGCACACACACACACGGTACTGTGGGAGATAACTTTTCACATATTTCGAAACCTAAATATCTGAGCTGACCACTTGCACAATGTGATTGTGATATGTTTATGCCCAGTGTGTGAGATAATGCATGTTATTGGCATTTTTGAGTAAATCCATCCCTGCACATGACATTGTCTCCTTGACCAGTCATTCTTATGAGACATTTTCGTTTTCTATGAGACAGTCAAGTTCACCCGTATCACTCTGTCACATGTCTGTGCCGAGAACCTGTTCCTAAGTGCAGTGACGTTCAGCTAGGTTCTGAAAGCCTCATCACTAAAATTAGATTAGTGTAACAGACTCTATGACTGACACGGACAGCGCATCTCTGCTTCGCGTTGTCTGGTGCGCTTGTGATGTCATGTTCGTGGGACATATGACGCATTTTGCGAAATTTCTATGCGACATTTTATCAAAATATGAGTCATAGTCGCACGGCGCGTGAGAAAATCGATCCCTGCATGTGTGTGTATGTTGTGTTCAGATTGCCGCACTAGGAGCTAAGAACTTGGGAAAAGCGCCTACATAATCCACACATGATTATTACTATAAACTCAGAAAAGCAGAAAGTGGCCTTTTACCTTTGCATCTTTTTGCATGAGATTCTGGATAAAATACTGATACTAAGTTGATAAGAGATGTAATTATGTGAACACAAGTTAGTTGCAAGCACCAAGAGTCACGTGAATTTAAACTCTCGACACTGGTATGATCCTCCATAAACATTTGGTTTGATTTGCACTTTCTTTACGCCAGCTTGTTTTATAATCTGTGTTACAGGCGAGCCAACAGAGATGTGGGTTACATGGGTAACCATGGACTACACAACTTCCTCTACAGTTCTGTACGGGCAGCAGACCTTAGACCGTGGTGTGCTGGGCAACGCCACCAAGTTCGTGGATGGTGGGAAGCTTCAGCGTACCATGTACATCCACCGTGCTAAGATGGACGGACTGAAGCCGGGTCAAAGATACTGTAAGTTAATGTGGTTTCTGAAAAGGGTCCCACAGTGCAGCATGCTTGGTTTATTAGTAGCGGCATAGTTAGGTGAATGGTCACAGTACCCCTATAAAGCGTCACTCCATTCTTAAACAACTTTATTCATGGTGTCTCACATTGTGTGCATATGTGTGTGTGTGTGTGTGTGTGTGTGTGTGTGTGTGTGTGTGTGTGTGTGTTGCTGATATCAGTGTTGATGTAGGATTTTTTTTTTTTTTTTTGGGGGGGGGGGGGGATATCTTATTTGGGCACTTGCCATCATTTCAGTCTTGATTTGTGCTGATGGAATGCGGTGTACATAGGTTTATATGTGTTGATGTTTATTTGTAGTTTGTTGTTGTGTTGGTTTTTTTCTGTTATACATTTGTTTTCCACTAAAGACCTAACATCGGTATAATCAGGTAACCTTTAAAAAAAAAATTTGGTCTATTTAAAATTGGTGTGTAGGGTTCACACGACCCTGGCACTTATTACCCCATTCTGTTGGATACATAAATTTATGGATGGATTTGTTTTGCAGCATACGTCGTCGGTGGACACAATGGATGGAGTGAAATGTTCCATTTCTATGCTATAAAAGATGGAACGACATGGAGCCCCTACTTCATGGTATACGGAGATATGGGCAATGACAATGCTCGCGCTCTGCCTTTCTTACAGCTTGACGCCATGTCAGGAAAGTTTGACGCTGTATTGCATGTTGGTGAGCAATGTTTTTGCTATAAAAATGTTTTACTTACAAGTATTGAATTGTGTAGTAAAGGTTGGTTGGTTGGTTAGCTGGGGTTTATCGTCCACGCCACAACGAGGTGATTGCAGACAGCCCTAGGGGGGCAGGTTATGGGGGATGGGGATAGCTACCCTAACTGTACAGTCCAACTGAACACTTATTCAATTCAGTCAGACTGCTAGGTCGGCCACATTTTATACATGTATCCTTGACTGTTATGGACAAGTTACACAAACAGATCCAGCTCACAGTCAGTGGAAGCGGGGCAACGTAAAAAAAGGCCTGTACAAATCTTGGCCCTGTCCGGATTTGAACCCGGGACCTTTCGATCTCGAGTCCAACGCTCAAACCGTTGAGCCACCGACTCCCCCTATGTATTAAGGGGCTGATGCTACCATTTTATGCTCACAGATCGTTCGTGGTACCTATCATCACATTACCTAGACACCCAGACGGTGACAGTGTCTGTAACACTGAACTAACAGAAGCGTTCTCACTGAAGCGGTGACCACACTGAGCATTCCAGGGCCCGTATGTAAAAGTCAAAGTTAGGGCTTTTAGCCCCGGACTAGAGTCTAACCTCGAACTAAACTAGCTCTAGGGTTAAATTTTCTGTTGTTTTTTGTTTTGAAGCGGGAAGCGGGCCCATTCCAGCAAGATGCCTGAGCCGTTATAGAAGGATTTTTCTTCCTTTCTTTGCTTTCTTTTTTATTTAATTTTGGGTTTCTTTAGTCCTAGTCTAGGTTAGGCCCATAGCCATGGGTTAAATTAACCTTGACTTTTACATACGGGCCCAGCACTGTAACAACGGTCGTAGAATTTGAATGTTTGCCTGCTCGTGCAAAGTGTAAACAATATTGTCTCACATTAAGAGCTGTACTAATCATCAAGACAGAATACTTCAACTTCAAGCATACAGGCACACTTTTGTGCAAAACTGTTCCAAAACATAAGTTGTCTTAGCAATGATGGAATTATCCCGTTCAAATTATATATATACTTTTTCAGAAACAAGTATGTTTGGGATTCTTCTCTTTAGTTTAGGCATTGACATATATATATATCGCAGCAGTTTGTCCCCACTATTTAACCCCCGCCAATGGTCTGGTCAACTTAGTCGCACAGTCTGGCAGTCGTTGGTTGATAGTTCCTTTATTTACAGTGACATTGTACAGTAATAAAACTGTATGTATTCCTCAAGTGTCCAATTCCCAGTCTTCCGAAAGAAGGTGTAACATGTACACAATTTACTACTAAAATCAGATGGATGAGGATAAGTGCTCATTTCCCTGTATGTAAATCATGGGCATTAGAGTGGCCCACATCGAACAGATCAGGACAGGTGCCGATTTCCCTATATGAATAGCATGGGCACCAGAGTCGCCCACATTCGAAGGCCTATGAAGATGAAGTTCTTAGCATCACAAGAGCTGATTTCCCAGCATGAAAAGCGTGGGCGTCTACATCCAGCAGGTCAGGATGTGCCGCTTTCCCCTATTTGAAAAGCATGGGTGCCGAAGTCGCCCACATTCCAAGGCCCATGAAGCATCATACGGTGAACGTGAATCATTCAGTCACACCACTATCTAAAAAGAACACGGGCCGTGATCCATAATGGGCTGCATAATCACGCACAACTGATTTTTTTTGTTTTTTTTGTTTGTTTCATGTTGGAAGTGTGAGTTACAGACAGATAACAGTTACAAAGCAAAGAGTGAACTTGAGCGTGTACTGGGTGTGACTGAACCTAAATAATACCCCCTGCCTTAGGTGACAGCTAAAACAAGGGAGGTGCATAAAGCTAACTCACATCTTTTCCTGTTAAAAAAATTTCTTTCTCTTTGTCTTCTTATTTTTAATTGGCCATGATTTAAATGGATGTCTGTTACTGAAATGGTTATGAGCAGACCAGCTGGCAGGGTTTTCTATGGTATAAAAATACAGATCTATGGTAGTGGACTATGGAGTTTAAGATAGAGTGGCCTGTTAAGAATGAGTATAGAGGCTATCTGTTGCAGGTGAGATTGAAGGTTGTGGGAAAAATTGGGGGTAGAGAAGGGGAAGAGTGCAAAACTGCATTATATTAAGCATTTTACTGTCTCTTTTTTTGTGTCTTTCTCAGAAACATGCTAGCCTTGTTTTGGCATGTGGTAATATTTGGCGTGTCCTATTTCTGCATTGTCTTTCATAACTGGTGTTTTGCCCCTGTGTAGAATATGCAAAAATGTAGCAGTAGAATATGGAATATTTCCTTGACAGCATATTTAATTCTGTCTGCAGGTGACTTTGCGTACGACCTGGATACGGTGGGTACATTTCTTTAAAACATAATTAGTGCCTGTCAGTGTTGATGCCCCTTCCAAGGCTTTTAGCTCAGCTATAGTCATCACATTCAGCACATACAAGGGTTAGCAAAGACACTTATGATACTGGTCAATATAGATAAAAACTTGTAAATTTATTTTTTTAAGGCCGGGGAACCTTCAGTAAGAAATGCCTCCTCCCTGACACTGGAATCTTATGCTTCAACACCAAACAGCACGCATCTTTGATGACAGATCTCTCAAGGCAGCTATGAGCATGGCTGTACTCTACCTCATGAGTCTGGACTGTTTCTAAAAACTTGTCTGTATATTGATGTGCAGGACAATGCCCTGGTCGGAGACGAGTTCATGCGTCAGATTGAGGTCATCGCCGGGTATGTGCCGTACATGACCTGTCCTGGAAACCATGAGAGTGCCTAGTGAGTACACATTGAACAGGGTATTAAGTATACCGTGCATGTTGAGAGTGAGAAAGGTTGACATTGAAATATACTGCGCAAGATTTGCTGAGGATTGAAAAGTGTTTGAAGTATTATGCAAAAATGGGGTGTCTTGGTATAATTCTGAGATACACATTTTGTAGGGGCATCTCTGTTTCACATTTTAGGCACTGCTCACAAAATTAGTCATAGCCTTGTTTCTGTGTAGGCCATTGAATGGAGGTAGCCCTCGATAAAAGTAAATTTTCACCTAATAGCGTGAAAAACGCAGTCGACCATTTCAGATGCAAAATCCATCATTTGTGACCTGATCGTGCTTTGTGGTGTAGGTCTGACTACAACTGGGCTGAATTCATGAACTGGAAATGAGGCTGTGACTGATGTTTTTAAGCAGCTCCCAAAATGAAACAGAAAGATGCCCCAACAAAATGTGTATCTCAGAATTATACCAAGACCCCCCATTTTTGCAGTGCTGCGGACAATTTTCAATCCTTAGCAAAGTGGTGCTGTATATATATATTTGAGATTTGGGAGGAGAGATACAGTTCGTCTTCTATGCCATGGACTGCACTTCAGTTTTCTGTTTTTGTTCTGACGACCTGGTAGCACAGTAGCTACCAAAATAAAGGCAAAATACCTGACTTGTGCCCCCCCCCCCCCCCCCCCCCCAAAAAAAAAAAAATCACCATGATGGGTCAGACATTGTCATTAATGTGAAGGTTGTTTTAAAACACTAGCTCTGATTTTCTGATTTTCAGCATGAACACCGTAACATTCTCCTGTGTTCAGTTTCTGTTCATGCTTTATATTAAAATACATTTCCTGCTTCCTTTCAGCAAGTTTTCAAACTACAGGTATCGCTTTACCATGCCGCCAGCTGATGGCCAGGGAATGTACTACAGGTATGTAATTATAAAGGGCTTAGCCTTGTTGTACATGTAATTGAAACGAAATGGTGAGGAGGACTTGGACTTACCCACACTATGCGTACATATTATGATATACCAGCCCACTAGAGGGTTAACTTTCGCTCAGTTTTGCACAAAACACTGCGTACTTTCATGTCAAGTAATGCAGAGAAACAGCTTCATGTTGCAGCTTCAACATGGGTCCCGCCCACATCATCTCGATCAACACGGAAATCTACTTCTACGACTCGACCACGGAGGCCATCAAGGCGCAGTACGACTGGCTGAAGAAGGACCTGATCCAAGCAAATCACAATCGCTTGCAGCAGCCCTGGATCATCGTGATGGGCCACAAACCCATGTACTGCTCCAACGAGGACGGTGGTGAACTGTGCTTCAACAACAGCAACAAGGTGTGTGTGCATGTCGCTGAGTGTCGAATCCGACCAGAATCCGACATAGACCAGTTTTATTATCAGAAATGGCCGATTACTTTCTTGCCAAGGCGGACATACGTCTTATCATTTCTGCACCACAGTCGACACGATTCAGGACAAATGTCTTATACTTTTACAGTCAGCCAGGACATTTGTCCTATTATAGTTATCACTGATAAGAAGCCCTAAACTTATGTTGTATTGTGATGGGTTTCACATAATTTGGTTGAGGAACAACAGTGTCTTGCGTGTATCAGTGCAGCAGCAGATAAATTTCAAATGTACCTTGGCAGATATATTCTTTGAGCTGAACCTTCAAGCATTATGTATAATGGAAAGGTTGCTCATATTACGCGACACTGTAAACTGAAACTAGCTTGTGAAATTGCTTGTATTTTTGATAAACGTGAATCTGAAAAACAACAACAACAACAAAAAGCAATGTACAAACAGGTGAATGAGCAAAAGGAAAAGAAAAGAGACTGATAGGCTGTGCTTAACAAGTCATTTCTGCTTGCCATACCTTGCAGCATGTTTTCAGGTGTCAAAACATGTTGTGTTATTAGTGGCCAGGCAAGTGCTTGTAATGAATGCATAACAATGTTTTAACCAGTAAGCTTTAGAAAAAACAGACCCAAGGTTTTCTTAATTCAGACGAGCACTGGATGGCAGTGGTTGACCAGCTTGTTTCAGTTTTACACACCTTAGGCCTTTATGTGTGTTTGAAAGATCTTGGTTGTGACCTACTCAGGATAGAGTACAAACTTGCTATGCTAGCTTTCCGTCTTTTTGATGGCACAGTGCCTGCCTACCTGTCCTCATTACTGTCTTATCAACCATCCAGGTCTCTTCGCTCTAGCTCCGAACGCCGCCTTGTCGTACCTAAGACCTACACTAAGTCCTTTGGACAAAGATCATTTCAGTACCAAGCCCCTGTAATTTGGAATTCTCTTCCCCAGTGCATTTGTAGTGCATCTGATTTGCTTGATTTCGAAGCCAAACTGAAAACCTAGTTCAGACTGTCCTACGACTACTTTCACCACAGATCTTGACCCATTCTGAGCCCTGTTGCTGGTGAAAGGGCAGCTAGGGGTGTGTGTGTGTGTGTGTGTGTGTGTGTGTTATGTCAGTATGTGTTGCAGACTCTTATTAGTTTAGACGGTAATTGTGAAGCGCCTTGAGCATGAGCTCACCTTGTGGGGATTCTGCGCTATATAAGAATGTTATATTATTATTATTATTATTACTGTTGCAGGTGAGGAATGGCTCCTCTCTCTTCTGGCCCAACCTGGAGGACCTGTTCTACAACTATGGTGTTGACCTGCAGTTCTATGCCCACGAGCACTCCTATGAACGACTCTGGCCCATCTACAAGTCCACGGTAAACCATCATAATGATGTATGGCAACTGGTACATAATTATGCAGGCAGTCCATTTGTGAATTAACGGAAATCCGTGAAAACCTTTTTCTTTTTTTTTATCTTATGTTTTAAACTTCTTTTTTTTTATCGACATCAGAAGCTTTTCTGAAGCACTTAATATGACCAAAATACACCAAATTGAACAGACCTTACTGTTTAAATTTTTTTTTTTTAAGGTCCCTGCATACCCCTTGCTTGTGGCTTTGCGACTCACCTGATTTTCAGTAGGCCCTTCCTTCTGTTTAAACCTACAGCCCCCCCCCCCCCCCCCCCCCCCCCCAAAAAAAAAAAAAAAAAAAAGAAAAAAAAAAAAAGAAAATGGTAGCCTGATCCCATCATTCCAGCAAATGGGTACCATACACATCCAGTCAGTCAATATCAGCGCCAAGATTCTTCATAGAGAGTCTTGGAAATGTCTTCGTAGTATGTATGCATGTAGTTGGCGTACCATAACTTTAATTTCTAGTGGACTTTGCAGTTACTGAGGACATGAACCCCTTCAGGTGAATTTGTTCCTAACTGGAAACTTTTTAACTTCAAAACAGGTGTGCAATGGCAGTACGGAGAAACCATATACCAACCCGAGAGCGCCAGTACACATCATCACAGGCTCTGCAGTAAGTCCTTTGGATGATCCTGTGTGTGTGTGTGTGTGTGTGTGTGTGTGTGTGTGTTTAAACCAGATACATTTTTACATGTACTACCATAGTACCAAGGCATTTAATTTTCATTTTTGTTGTTTTGGTCAGTGTTGTGCATGCTGTTGGAGAAGTGTGCAGATCCACCTTTGGGGTACATCTAGACAAGTTAAAATCCTTCTTTGCCACTCAAGTCATAAGTTCACACCTGATAACATGATATTTGAGACCAGCCTACTGGGTAATGTGCCAAACTTTCGCAGTGTCACATAAGCCTGCACTTGAGCGTTTCCCCCATGTTGAGTTGTTCCCCTTTACCTGTGTCCTGACAGGGCGACCAGGAAGGACAGACCAAGTTCATTCCCAGGCCGTCCGACTGGAGCGCCTTCCGTACCGATGACTATGGGTATACTCGCATGAGGATTCCCAACGCCACCCACCTCCATCTGGACGAAATCTCTACTGACAAGGTACCTTCCTGAGCCTATTATTCACATATCCCTACAATGCATCATGTGTGCCTGTTCTCTGTACCGGCCCATGCACAACATATCCCACCTAAGTATATATGTAGTGTTTAAGTTGATTGTGGACTTACTCCAGCTATACAACAGTACATGTAATTATTTGGAATGTAGCGCACTTTTGGGGACAAGTTTTTCATGGTTCTGTACACATCGCTATACACGTACACATCGCTATGCCAAGGTTGCGACTGTGTGCAAGATGGTATGCTGACTAACAAAGGCAGTAGAAGCTGAAATATTGACTATCCAGCGTTTTAGTGCTGCTATCCACACTTTACAAGATGGTAGGCATTTCTAACAATTTTGTCACTAGGCTTTCGCTTATCAGCAGATGAAATATGTGCATATAAAAAATCTTTCTTGTTATACTTGTATCATTATAATGTGGTTTGTGGTGGGGGGAATCTTTGAAATACTGAACTGTGAATGGCTCTGGGCTCTCACATGCATGTAAATTTTGTCTTAACTGCTCAGAGGGTGTGTAACTGTGTATTATAACAAATTCTATGTGTGTTTCAGGAGGGAGCCGTTGTTGACAGTGTCTGGATCATCAAGGAAAAACACGGACCAGGACTCTACACATGCAAATAGCTTGACACAGCATTTGGTGTACAGTGCTGCTAGTGCACCATCCACGCAGTTTTGGATGCTAAACCTAATGCGTTGTGAACATGTCGTTTTTGCTTTTCCCATCTTTAGGACAGGGTTGGTGAGGGTTCATGTGAACATTAACCTTCCGGCTACGTCGCTAAAAAACTTCTTAGTCCTACATCGTGTGAAACAACTTACCCATGGTTTTTACATAGGTAATTTTCGACTTATTCCTAGTCCTACATCGTTGGAAACAAATTACCCATGGTTTTTATATAGGCAATTCACAACTTATTCTTATTTATTGTTTAATTACTCTGCTAATTACAAGTTAAACAACACAATTTTTGGCATGAACATAGTCAAACCATTTATTGACAAAGTCATGAAATTTCAAAGGTGTGACCTAAATATTGACCAAGATACGTTCATCTAAAGCAATGTGTGTGCAACTTTTTACCCACGATGTAGACGGAAGGTTAAACATCGTGTGCCTGTAGATTTTTTACATGGAAACTTTGTCACGATTTTATCTTTATCCCTCTGTTTGATCTGACATGTTCTTGACAGAGAAGGCAACGCACTTTGTAATTCTTCAGAGGAACACTTTAATTTCATTACAATTTTTTAAAAGGAAATTTGGAAAGAGATGTTTGATAAACGGCGTGGAGATGCACCATGAGAACACATGACAAACTTTATCAAAATACGATTTGACAGTACACCATATCAGATTTGTTGTCCGTCTTTATGAAGCTCAAGAAAAGGCTTTGTTTTACAAGTACCGGTTATTGTGCCAGGTCATGGTTGACTGTGCATGTTGGATTGTGGGTTTCGACACATTCCTGATTTTATTCTACTGTGAATTTATGCATCATATAATCATATGTGTGTGTGTGTGACCCATGTTTTTATCTTGCCAGTTAGATTTATGTGCATATGGCCAGAGGGTATGGAGTGTTATGCACTTGTCTGTGGCTGTTATGTTTATGACAGTAACTGGCATGTTGTTAAATGTTCCATAGGAACCTAATCACCCAGTGTGATGTCAGGTGTACGTCCGTTGATTGTAAATGGTATGAGTGAAGGGTTCTCATACATTGTGATGTTTATATAATGACACACCAGTTTATAATTTATATAGCTGATTTTTTACATCTTTTACCTTGCAGCATTTATTTAACCCAGTCCCTTTGTTTTGAATGATTTGAAATTAGGTGAGGGACTGGGATTTTCTTTTGCTGCCCAACGTTTCTCTCACTTTTGTGATGCCTGAGCAAGATCATTGCACTTGACTTTCTTAGTGCAGGAGCGTAATGTGTGCTGCTGTGGGGTATCTGAAAGTGTGTGTACTGAACGTGTTCCCTGTCTTGGTCATAAAACTGGTGATCCTCTCCCATTTTTACATACATGTACTTGTGTTCCCTGTATTATGGGTAACCAGTGTATCAGAATACATACATGCAAGCGTGGTGGTTGTCCCATGAAGGATGCCGTTATTTCGCGGAGCATTTTGGAGTGGGGTGGAAGCACTCGTGTGCAGAATGGTATAGCTGACGAATAGAATGTATGTGATAGTGATAATTGATTCATAGTCATAGATCTTGGTGTGTGCCTCATCAATGTTTATTGTTTGTAACAATTGATTTGCATGGAGACTGTGCTTTGCCAGTGAATGAAGTCTCTCTCTCTCTCTCACATGTACTTACACTGTTACAGAGAAACATCATACTGAAATATAAAAATTGAACACTTTATATTATGTGCTCATTTTATTGATTCTGGCCATGGACCGCTATCATGAAAGCGAACAAACCAGAATAGCAACAATCAAAGGAACACATACATGTATGTACAGAGCTTCAGATTGTCGGCGCGCCCGCGCCATTGACGCGTGAAATATCAAAATGACGCGCAGGAGTTAACGTGTATGCGCCAGTGTGGCGCGCGCACTTTTGGACTTCTACACATCGGAGTAGACCTAGAAAAACTAAAAACATCGCGTCTCTGCACTGCCTTGCCTGCCCAGCATGTATCGTATCGCAGCACGTCATTGGATGACAGATCTTCCCGAAAGCCAATCCGCGAATACCTTACTTATAAATATTACTTGGTGAAAAACATGCATGTCAGGAAAAACTCGTGCTCTCTCTCTCTCTGTGCTTCCTTACTAAGTTTCTCTGTGTGTGACACACAGAGAAACTTAGTAAGGAAGCACAGAGAGAGAGAGAGCACGAGTTACTGTGTGTGTGTGTGTGTGCTTTCTACTAAGTTTCTGTAGTTTAGCAACGACAAGGTTGTAAACTGGCCGATGGCCAAAATCTTATACCATTGAAAAACAAAGGTTTGTCATTGTCATTCTCTCTCTCTCACACACACACACACTGCTGGACCCAACTTTCAAAACATGCCCTTTGAAAAAGCTGTTCAGGTGTGGGCGCAGAAAAGAAGGCGCTACCTCTTCAAGAAGGACTAAATAAAGTTAGTACACCTCTGACTTTTTTTCGTTTCAAGATTTTGTCAATGACCCATCATTTTGAAAATTGACCCCTCATTTTGCTCAGCCATGGGTCATTGGGCCCATGACATTTAAAAACAATCTGAAGCTCTGATGTACATGAACGATAGGCATTCACAGCACATTAAGTATTAACACCAAGGACAAAAAACAGTAAAAGTAATCAACATACTTTATTTGTTGTGGACCTTTTGATGGATGCATACATGGCACATACATGAAAATATAAACTTCGCGACATAACTTGCTTGGGTAGATTTTAAGACCAGGGCTCAGTTGCAGGGGCCTTCTTTGCACTCGAAAAGTTTGCTTAGTGTTAAAATTCACATGCTTTGCGAAAAACTCGAAGTTGCATCGCTGCAATTACTGGGCCGCCATCCGTAAATTTATATGAACTTACTTTTAACTTAAGTTTAACTTAAGCCTGCCTCCCAGGCCCTCCAGGTGAAGGAGATTGCGTAGCTTTACAATGACGACGACTCAAGAGGGAACCCCTCATGTGGCCAAAAATATGGACAGCATGACCCAGTTCATACTTAATCTCTTGCCAAAGTACAGCTGTGCAACACAACAGTCGACACTTGTTACATGCGTGGAGGTCTGGTCTGAGCGTAGGAAGACAAGTTCAAAACTTGCACATGGCCATGCAGCTGAACCCAGAACCATAGCATTTACTTAATTTAGCAGATTTATAGACAACTCAACCTGCTTTCCTTGCAATTGCAGGAAAATCAGTCCTCCAACCAAACTGATCCAGGCAAACTTGTAACTGAAAATGAAAACAAACATGTATTACATGTATACCTGGTACATTAAGGACATGCTCCATGTTCTAAGTTTCCATGAAATTCTTGCAGTCTGTTCGCTATGGAATGTCAAGGCAACACTGCAAGAATAATGGCACTTGGTTGTAGGTAGTAACAGATTTCCCAGTATTTCAGACGTCCATCTTCCACTGAAGCAGATTAGGTGAACGTATGCTGGACACCACTCGGTCCTAAGTCTATGTTCGTACGCAGATTGCTACAGGGAGTGACCTGCGCCTGAACAAAGAATCCCTTTCTTGATCAAGACAGGATGACACCAGTTTTTCTGTCGGTTGACTGGTTGTCTTGTTCAACTCAGCTATGAATAGTTTCCATGCCGTCCAACTGGACTCCACCAGGAGACAAGTCAAGTCTACAGGCTGACGCTTTTCGCTGCTTCGAGCTTTAACTATAGCATTGATGTAGTCCTCTTGCACTTGGCAGCTGAACACACTATGGACAGGGGTTGGGAATGGAGTCACAACACTCAGGCAGTAGCTGCACAGCAGACGACACACGCGCCCGTTTCCATCCGAAAACGGGTGAAGCGACACAAGCTCAAACAGCAACCAAGCTGCACACTTGTACAGAAGAGTCAACTTTTCAACAGAGTCTGACAAGTTTCTTATTTGACTCACCAGTTCATTGTATCGGTCTGTGATCAAGAGAACGGCGTCGTAGGCTGCTTCCTCTGACTCGAAGAAGGGGTATTCATGGACCTCGCCTTTGTACGTGGTCACACGGTGCTCTGTGCTGAACTGTCCTCCCTTAGTCCTTCCATTCAGACTGATACCTTTCAACACAATCCTGTTCAAACCTTTTACACACTCATCAACGTCAATGAGACCTAGTGAGAATGGGTCCTCCTGCCTGCATTTGGTGACAATATCCCAAAGATACTGCCATGCATTCAGCAGGTTGAGGGTTTCAAGCTGCTCTTTGGAGTGAATTTTGCTTTCCTGAGCACTGTTCGATTTCCGAGACTTTTGCTCATTACTGAGAAACCCTACCAACTTCTCGCGTCCCTGCACCCCAACACCCTCTGCTTGTGAAGTCTTGTGGATGAAGTCGATTACGAACTGTTCTCTCACATGTTTCAAGTGGCTTTTCCATTTGTTGTCACTGTTGTGAGCAGAACACAATTCTTTCCACTGTGTTTGCATGCTGACAATTTCTTCTATCATTGTCTGCACTGACGGTACCTGTTTGCCATTACCTCTCCAGGTAGGGATGACGTCAATGCCAAAGTCTATAAGGCTCCAGCACGCCATAGCTTCTGTTCCTGCACAAAGACGAATTACAAATTTATAGGCTAGCTCTAATACTAGTAATAGCTGAACACTGCATTTAACATAACTGACAGTGGGCAACACCTTGATGATAGAGTTTAATGACTGACATTCGTGATCCACAATTCCCATGAATTGATGAAAACAAAACTGAAAAGTGTACGATCTTACTCATACTCATAGTCTAGTGTCTTCATCTATGGCATCCCTGATCTGTCCTGCGCCTACGGCTCACACACACATTTATTAAATCAGTTCACAAAATGGCGACATGCATCATCTCAGCTGATATCATTGTAATTTATGGGAAAATGAAACCTTGAGCAGTGATTTATTATTAATACCAGACATATAATTATATATGATGGATGCATACACCTGTGTGTCTCTAGTGTCACAGTATTACTGTCACTTAGTTTAGGTTACTGTAAAGTCACTATCGTAACCCACGGGCATGGCACTTCTCACTCTGTCTCAAAGTCAAAACCCTCAGTTGATAATTCCAGCCCTAACCCCAAACCTCAGTCAACTTCTGGTCATGTTCAGATCTATATCCTGGTGTGTATCAAAACAAATTTATGGAAAGACCCAAATGGGGCATTCCATGGATGAACTCACGGGACCGGTTCAGTATCAGGTCTCACATAGTCGGGTCCTACTAATTACCGAAAACAACTGTAAATACGGGTAGAACACAGTTAAAACATACAAATAACAACACATAACCATGATTAAAGGTGAAAAAAGAGGCCTTGAACTGGTTAAAAGGAAAAAAGTACTTATTCACTCCAAGAGAACAGGACGAAATGAATGTCTCCCAAGGGAAGCGACTCTGGTCCGGACTGGTTATTTTCTGCTATGTCACGTTTTTATGTTGTTTCCATAGTAATGGAAACAACATAATAGGACGGGCAAAAAAATTTTCTTTATCATTTTATCTTTTTAAGGCCTCTTTTTCACCTGAAATAATGTTTGTGTGTTGTTATTTCTATGTTTTAACCGCGTTCTATCCGTATTGAGTTGTTTTTCGGTAATTAGTAGGACCGGTCATAGTGAATCACGGGACTTTTAGAGGGATAGATCACAGAGTCCTATACATCAGTAATCTCTTGGGTTTACATACGATAGTACGTTTATTATAGAATTTTGTAATTAATTTGTACCAGTCCAAAATAACCCCGGATAACCTAATGGATTCCCAGTCCCACATTCCCCAGAATGAATCTGAACGAATCGGAGACGTGATCTTGTTATTTCATCTCGATTCAAGTTAGTCTGGGACCATCAAAGCGAAAAAGGCTGTTGTCTATGGAGTCAAATTCAGGTCTCAACTGTCATACGCATGAAAATAGCGCGACCCAGTTTTCAAACTGACAAGGCATGCATACACCGAGTCTGTTCAAAGAAACGAGTACGGGTTTCACCTAGTCAAGTTAGTGGTCTCACTGGTAACGTACACTGTTGAAACTGTACAGTCACTGAGTCAGCGGACTTTGAAGATTTCTTTCAAACTTACCTCAAACTTGAACGATAAGGGTACATGTACAATGAAGCGCCGCTTGTTACTCAAAAATGATGTAAGCAGGAAGAAAGCGGAAATACGCCGCCTTCGCGTCATCAGTTCAACAGCCAATGGCGATACCCGCGGATAAAATTAGCGCGGGCAAGAAGCACAGGCACTCGACAGTTAGCCTAAATTAAGTTGTAGGCCTCGGGCGCTCCATTCCCAGTCGAGCTACCCTCGTCCGTCAGTCGACTGTTCGTATTACTGGAGCTGTTTGTAATAGGTCTATCACAGCCAGAGAAGAGGCTCCCTAGTCTTGACTGGACTGAAACATGTTCAGCTGAACTGTTCCCCTGTTCCCTAAAGCTGCCAACTTTTAACTAATAAACTATGCGCACAGAAGTTCCGTTTCTCCATTTCACGGATCCTCCTGTTTGAAATGAAGGTCTTTAGTGTATACAAGATGTATGCCGTATGCATGCATGTGTACACGAGGTCAGAAAGCCAGTATATAATTATAAGCAGCTAGTCCGTTTAGGTGAATCTGACATTTTTTCTCAGGTTATCAGTGTTGCTGATCCTCCATATTCTGTGTCACTCTGCATGTATGTGTGTGTGTGTGTGTGTGTGTGTTCATATTCATTTTGGTGTTCTAAATTTATTTGAGTTTTGCTCCTTTTGACAATTCGAGAGTTGCTCCTTCAGTACGTCTGCACGCATCACCATCCCCAACCCCACTCTTTTGTTTTCCTCGACTGATAAAACTAGGGTCGGTAGCGAAACTATGATCACACCACCACTTGACCGAGCGCCTGTGACTGCGGCTAGCTCAGTGGCCTGAAATTCTCGCAAGGGAGACATCGGCGACGAGAATGGCTTTTCTCCGAATCCTGAAGAAACGAAAGTAGAGTGCATAATTACCGACTACTAGAGCGACGGGACTCATGGTGATATGTTAACGTACCATAGCAACGGGGCGTTTCCAGACCCCATCAGTAGTAGCAGTGTATAACCCTTTGAGGTTTTGCCGAACTTTCCCGAGGGCATGCCAAGTGTGAGGGCCGACGTGACCTAACGTGACGCAACTAGATGCTGGTTTTCGAATTCAAAATTCCACCAGCAACTCAACGGTCATGGCAGGGGTAAGCAATAACTTGTTAGAGCTATTTGCGCAGTTTTACAGTCGCAGACAAATACAGTGTAATGAATTCATCCTATTGTTATGGTCAGTACTGATTTGCAAGCCTTATCTGGATGCTTGCAGAAAGTGGCGGTTGAAACTGGGAAGACCCATAACAGCAAATTAAATTAAACACTTGCACACTATCAAGCGCAGCTGTTTCCCCCATATTTAAAGTTTTGTCTGTGAAGGATAGTGATCTTGGTCGGAACTGAATGTGTGGGCAATACTAGCCATGTACCATATTTTGGGTCCTACTAATTACCGAAAACAACTCTTAATACGCGTAGAACGCAGTTAAAACATAGAAATAACAACACACAAACATGATTAAAGGTGAAAAAGAGGCATTAAACTAGTTTAAAGGAAAAAAGCACTTATTCACTCCAAGAGAACACGACGAAATGAACGTCTCCCAAGGGAAGCGACTCTGGTCCGGACTGGTTATTTTCTGCAATATCACTTTTTTTTCCTTTTAGCTTTTTTAAGGCCACTTTTTTCATCTTTAATCATGTTTGTGTGTTGTTATTTCTATGTTTGAACCGCGTTCTATCCGTATTAAGAGTTGTTTTCGGTAATTAGTAGGACCGCCATATTGTCTCTGTTTGGCCAAAGACTTTGTGATGTGGCACACTAATACTGAAATCTAGGTAAAACAATGGAACATACACACAGTAATATTAGCCTGCTACAGTTGAACCAGTGAACAAACAATCAAGCAAGTAATAATTCAATTTTAACTTTTTATTTGCTGAAAAGAAAGTGGCAGATCTGCAGAACATCCCGCTTAGGATTTGTTATATATATATATTCTAAATAAAGTAAAACTTTGATTAAAAAATAATAATTGTCGTTCTGTCAAATGTTGCAGGTGTATCCAGGGCTACTTAAGATTCTTGATTTTGCGCTGGAGACAAGCACAAAGCCATCACTGGAACAAATCCTGGAGTATCAACGGGATTGGAAACACATGAGCGAGACCTGTGGAAATTCACAGAAATGGAAAGAATGCCATCAAAATGTCTCAGAAGAGTTTTGTGCAGATTTCTTATCACACATAGCCAAAGAGGAAGATATTGGCCTGAAAGATAAAGGCGCTGCCAGAGCTTTAGTGGAATCCACAAATCGGGAAGTGGCACAACGTACCCGAGTAAAGAGAATGAAGTCTCAAGAAGAGACAGAAACTCGTAATCTTCTTCAAGCGTGGGAACACCTTTCAAACATGGCTGAAAAGGAAGCCCAGAGCGACCCAAACACCCTTGGTCTTCTTGAGATCGACAGCTGTGTAAAAGAAGTCCACAAAATTCTACTTCAAAACATTAAGTGTGGGACGACACCTGGTCACTTCAGCACTCGCGAGAGATATACTGAACTTGGGTACAACGGCGAAAGGCACTACTATCCCAAATTTGAGACTGAGGAGGATGCTGAGAAACATGTTTTAGATAAAATTGACACTTACAATGCTCTTGTAAGTAAAATTAAGGAAATACAGCATCCACTTGGGAAGATAAGCATGCTTTTCAAATGTGCAGCGTGGATACTGTTCGAAGTCATTTCCCTTCACCCATTTGGCAACGGTAATGGCCGTCTCTGCCGCATGCTGTGCAGCTACTGCCTAGCAGTGTTCACTCCATTCCCAACACCAATATACAACGTGTACTCCACCAGCACAAAAGAAGATTACATAAACGCTATTGTTGAAACAAGGAAAAGCAAGCCGCAGCACCCAGTACAACTTGCAACACTGATCATCGACTCAAACTGCAAAGCATGGGAGAAATTCATCCAGCGGATGAGGGAGGAGTTGAGCGACTCTGAAAATTCTGCATAAACTTGTGCCTTCTGTGGAGGGATGCAGCCCTGCAATACAGCTAGCAGTTGTATGCAGAGCAGGAATCACAACACCAAGACAAAACCACTGCAGTGTACATGTACTTGTAACGAATTGAGTATTTTATTTTAATAACAGTATTTGTAGTTAGATGTAGATGTTTGCTGTAGTCTAGTTTTTGGCATTAGTTTATTTTTTAATTAGTCCCTGTTTTGGTGTAGAGAGTTATTGATCACGTTGTTTTCCCACCTCCCTTCCCCTCGCGTGCGCGCCCGCTGGTCAGTTTCAAGGCTTTCCCGCCGAATTTCAGAGCACTCCTGATTTTTGGATTACCCCCCCCCCCCCCCCCCCCCAGGCCGACCAAGTTTATTCTCTAATTGTGCGGAATTACCTGTGTTTTTTCTTGCATGCTTACCAGGCCGGACTAAATGTGTGTGCCCCAGTTCTTTTGGTGGTATTCTAATGTTTGCCAGTTAGTTCAATCTCATGCGGTTTTAGTATTTCAGCGTTTTAGTTTCCAAGTTTTCACAGACAGCCAGTAACACTATTTTCACTAACTTAATTCTTTAGGCCTTGAGTGTGACCCAGTGCTTTCTTTTGTATTAAGTTTCTGTTAGCGTAATTCACCAAGAATGGCTCTCATTTTATTTTGCAATTACAGCTCCGACAGTGATGTGTACGTAAATTATTCTTCTCGCTGATGCTTAGATGCTCAGTGCACACTGACCCCTAGTTTGTGTAACCATTGTCCGGCAGCGAGCGAGCGCGTACCGCGAACTTTTGACTCTCGCGACTACACAGCCACCACACAGTGGAGGAATTCTATTCTTAGCGCCCAGCCTTTCGGTTTCCCCTCTCCCCGGAATTCCCAGTCCTACGCAGTGTGGTTTTTTCTTATGGCAATTCTTCCCATTTTGGTCCCGCGCCCCTCCTCCTTTCTTTACGTTTCGTTTGTCCGCTAGTCTGATTAGTTAATATGGGGAGTTTTGTCTGTTATTTTAGAAGTGTTTGTTCTGTTAGCGGAGGATTAGCTCGTCTTCCTGTTTTGGCCATTTCATTTCTAGTGCTACTTCTATTCGTAAATGGATCACTAGTCAGCCTAGCAGCCGTACACAATATATTTTTCTCCGAATCTGTGCCATAATCAATCGCAACTCCTTTGTTAATTTGTGCTATGATTTACCGAGCGATTACTGTGATTTCCCCCTTTTTATTTATCAGATTTTTGTAATAATCAGTATGTTTGAATGTTCTCTTCTCTCAGTTATTGATAGCATGTTAGGGAGTGATCGTGCGAGGGACGCGAGTGCGTGCTAAAGCAAGCTCGACTGACAATATCTGAGAGCTTGCACAGGCCGTGTCCTTTATTACAGACTCGCAGACACACCAGACATTCACTGCCCATTATAAATATGTAACTGAAATCATGCACACCTTTTATTAATATAACATACACACACCACCACCTCTTCCGGCGTTACATACTAACCTTTATCAGTGTTTAACTTGCATTTTCATTTGCACATCATGTCAGACAACTTAACAAGAATCCTACTAGATGGTCCGGTTTTTGTTTTGTTTTTTTCATTTTCCCCCCTAAAATTTGGCTGTTTCACCCATTTTTAATTGTGTATCTCCAAGAATGCTGCTTCACCACCCATGTCTGCTCAGAAATTCCAGCGCAGATGGGCTACATTGGTGTGTGTGTGTGTGTACATTGGCAGGGGAATGAAGCAGCAGGGGAGTGCAAGGTTTTGTTGCAATTTTTAACTGGTGGCGTTTCTTACTTGTTGACAGAACTATTATCAAGAAGATTGTGATCTAGTATAATTGTGTACAATGCAAATGAGTGAAATTATCTTTAGTGCAATGACTGTCACTGTATACAATTTACTTAATGCCTGTGAATGAAGGCGCGTTTGAGACAGTACACCAGCTTATTTTTTTGCCATTTTTTATAATCAGCACGCCTGTAATGTGTGCAAGCTACTGCTCAGACCAGAGTTGCAGGGCCTGGTCCGGACACCACCGTCAGTGTCTGTCACTTGGGTGACCAGTTGTCGTTCACAATCAATTTTCTTCAGTCCCATGGATGGTTGCTAAACTAAGGTTCTACAGTATTTATTATTACCGATGTACATGAATTATTTTCATAAAGGAAGCCAAAGAAATTTACTAGAACTTGCCTTACGCATGGCCCCACCCTGTGAGTGCTCATGGCATTTACTGATTTAGGATACTGCTTTCAGAAGTAGGTACGCTAGCTCATGCAGAGATGCAGAAAGGAGATGACACCGAGTTTTTAGTCACAGTGGGGAGGTGAACTATACACTAGTGGGCAGGAAGGTACGTCAGTGGTACTTCTACGACTTGGGGTAGTGTGAAAGTGCTTTCAATACTAGCAAGCAGGAGAGTGCAGACATGTACTTTGCGGATCAGTCCACAACCTTACACTGTTACAGACAAGAATGGCAGATTTCTTTGCAATAGTAATCATGATAAGTGCCTGTTCAAAGCCATCTGTTCACGTATTGTTTCAATCACTGATCCTTTCACAACAGGACATAAATCCTTGTAAAATAAAAACTGCACATAGTCTACATGTCCCACTGTCTCGGGGGGAGGGGGGGGGCTGAATGTTCTGCCAAGGAATGCAATTTTTAATTTGCTTTAATCATTTTACATGTATCATGTTTGAGTGGTCAATTTAGCAGTGTCTAACAGCTGCGTGTAATGGTGCAATACAACTTATTTCAGCAGTGTTTGATTTTTTTTTTTTTTTTTTTTTTATGTAAAATAAATTTGCATATTGTCAATTGTATTTATTTGTAGTGTTACTGCCTTTCGTGTCATCTGGTGTGTGTGTGTATGCACGCCTGAGTGCGCGAAGTGTAGGATCACTTAGTTGATCACCAAATTTAACTGAGACTAACTGGAGTTGCCATTAGATGAGAAAAAGCAAATGCACAATACTGTTGTCAGAGGGTGGGTGGGTGTTTGGGAGTTTAACGTCCTTTTCCAACACATAAGGGTGATATCAAAGACGGGCCAACGAGAAAAAAGGCCAGCACAAATATTTGGCCCCAGCCGGCGGGATTCGAACTCACGACCCGAGCATTGAGAGTCACTGCTGTCAGAGCCATGACTGGCTCCAAAATGATCTTGAAACAGAAACGTAACGCAAGGCAACAGTGTAGACTCCATAATATTATGTATACATTGTATCTCACTGTTATAAAAAAAATGGTTACTTGTATCATCATAGCTAGAAAAAAACAACAACTGAATTTCAAAGGACATTACTAAAGATGTCTACGTAAAGAAAGTTACACAGTTAACTGTGGATTATAGTTTCCTTGGAAGTTGGACATGCGCGCCAGTATATCAACATGCACACATTACTCTACAGTCTCAAGCAGTATAAGCAGATGTGTGGAGAAAGTGGCGCCCAACAGCTGTTTCAAAGGTTGATCCTGCCAGTAATATCACTTGTCTCAAAGATTAAGCCATGCATGTCTAAGTGAAGTACGTATTGTCTTACCCTCTGTCACACACACACACACACACACCCCTACATTTCGACGTAGACTTGCATATCAAATTTCACACGTGTACAAGTAATACATACATGGTTTCAAATATCCATAAACAACATTACAAATACAACACCGATGATAAACAAAAGGCATAAAATTTGTTTAAACACAGCACCATAAAAAACATTGTAGCATCTACTGATTTACAAGTCTTATTCTTTAGAAGCACAGCACAGCACTGCACAAGGGAACTGGAATCTGAATATAGTACATGTAATCCTGAAATCAAGCTCCCACAAGCTGCAAACCTTCATCAACAGATGCCTCCGCAACATTCTCAACATCAGATACCCACTGGTGATCACCAACCAAGACCTCTGGGAGGGAACAAGACAGGTCCCCATCGAGCAGGAGATCAAGAAAAGGAAATGGGGATGGATCGGACACACTCTGCGAAAGTCAACATCAAATGTCACCAGGCAGTCCCTTGATTGGAACCCCCAGGGAAAGCGCAAAGTGGGCCGACCGAAGCAGACCTGGCGGAGGAGTACGGACGCTGAAGCCAAGGCCGCCGGAACGACGTGGGCCGAACTAAAGAGGGCGTCCCAGAACCGAGTGCGCTGGCGGAGTGTGGTTGCAGCCCTATGTTCCCCAGGGAATAAAGAGGATTAAACTAAAAAAACTAAACTAATCCTGAAATACAAATTTATCTACATTACATCGAAAGACAGAACTCGCTGATCCATTCTACATTTGCACCTTTCAACTTGCAGGACAGCTAAAGCGTTGCTCGGAAATACTACTGTTGTAACTCCTTATACAACAATACACTTTCAGACTTACAACAGTGGTATATTCCCGGCCGGCGAAATAAACTGATTTTTTTCTACCAAGCTGGTCCATCTGAGGAAATACACGTTGCCAGGAAATCAAATATAAACAGCAAAGTCAACAGTCAATTGTTTACAAGATGACACATGCTTTATAATCCTGAATCGGAAAACCAAGCACTAGGGCACATCATTGTCTGTTGTTTCCAATTCCAGAGAACGTCAAAGATGTGTTGTTTTACTGTCAGTTTTCAAGTCTTGAAAACCATGCATCACAATGATGTACAGCCCCAAAATCTCTGCGTCAGATTCTGAAATCTCTGCGTAAACGACGCACCTATGTGCTTTATAAGGAACATCGAAACATTAGAGGCAGGGTCAACCATGTCCTGTGCTCAAAGAGCGGCACCAGTAAAGCAAACACCATCCACTGAACAGTTCAATGTTAGCTTAAAACACCAACCTTCCAACATCATTGTTGAGTTTTGGCGTAAGTGGAGTTTGAAAATGGATGACATAAACTGTACACTTCTCCTGCACTATTCTCAAAATCCACTTACGCCATAATTCCACGACACCAAATCAAAATCAAACGAAGCACCAGTAGTCTGAGCCCTCAGCAGACGAAAGATGGTAATCTGGAGAGTTAAAACCACCAGCCCCTGTCCGATGACTCCACCTCCGATCCTTCATCCTCAGACTCACTTGCGCTTTGCCTGGCGAGTTCAGCCTCGCTTACGATGACCACCTTCGGTTCCTCTGCTGCAAGCTTGAACTCAAGCAGGATATAACCACCGTGCAATGCTGGCTCCAACTCCAAGTCCTGTTATATATATTTTAGGAGAGACTCTGAGACTTTGGTTTATGAGCGACACAAACAACTGCGATAAGCTCTCACCAAAACTGAAAGGAAAATATGCAAGTGAACTGTGCAACCAAACTCCAAAGTGTACCATTATTTTATTGAGTTTACATTCATGTCAGAACCTGCATTTATTTTATTAAGTACAGAGCCTGCAGATTCCTGTATTGCCTAGACACATTTGGATACAGCAAGTCAGATTCTTGTAGTACAATAACCCTCACACAACAAACTGAAAACTCACATTACAACGGATCAACTTTGGCCATCCTCTTGTGTGTCTGTCACCTTCGTAATCGGGTCCTGCATCATGCACATGTGAGAAGACCAGATCTGGTAGGGGAATGGAACAGGAGAAAAAAAATTAATGTATGCACCATTTTATAACTATCTATAACCATTCATAGGGCCCCCATTACCCTCCCACCAGGAGGAAAATGGTTGGTACAACCACGGCCATATGAATTGGTGATTTTAGCCGCTCACGACCATGGTTTCGAGTCAATGGGAACCTCATCAGGTGAGTATGCAGCGATACCAAAGAGGGATGCAGCGTCCAACCAGCACTAAAAGGCTGCCCCAGAATAATCTGGTGCGTCTCCAGTACTAGCAGACGTCGCTTCCCTAAAGGCAGCGGAAAAAGACTAAATAATTTAGAAGGAGCAACGGCCTAGGCGTAATGTCATGTAATTACATTTAATATAGAATAGGAACAAAGGCGTCGCTAAAGCGCATGTTTTCAGCTTTGGCAACACCTTTGTTCCTTATAATATATATATACTGACTTTATAAAACAAAGAAAGTCATGCTGGCCCCGCACATCCACAAAAGAGTTTAAAAATGGAAAAAATCCACATAGAAATTAGAATGATTAAAAAAGAAACCCATTAGAACCGGTGATCAACTGTAATTCTTGGAAAGCGAAACAAATATGTGACCCAAATTTTCGGGCAGTCAGCGGGCCCTTCATCAGGGGAATACAAGATACAAAATACAACATAAATGACGTCAAGGTAATCCTCACGTCAATAGTAATGTCCTTGCTCTCTCACGTGCTCTCTCTCTCTCTCTACAAGTTACAACCCTGACAAATCTGCAAACTGTACATGATTACTGGACCTCACCATTTTTGCAATAGAATGAGTGGAGCAAGAAAAAGACCTCATCAAGAGGGAGATTTGGGGGGAGTGTAATTTAGGCACCATCTTTTCTGGCCTCAACACCAGAAAAAATCTAGCCACCATGCGTCTTAGTAAGAGGATCCTTTTCTAGAAGGGTGGAATCTGACAGGCTGGGGTGGGTGGGTGTTAGGGGGTTTAACGTCCTTTTCCACCACATAGGGAATCTAACAGGCATCAGAGAGAGGTTTCGGTCCAGTAATCCAGTAATTGATGTACAGTTTGCAGATTTCTCAGGGTTGTTGCACGGACATCCCGGCCGGCGTTGCAGATTTTCTAAGCGTCAAATCACTGAGTTTAGTCCGGCTGAATTTGCAGTTTCTGTTTTCTTTATTGTCAAACACGAAAACTAGGGGGATTAGTAACCTCACCATACCTATCAAATATCCGCCTTAATTCGCTCACCGCACATACTGGCACACAAAGGAACACGTTCACAAGCACCGACATACGCATGATACTAGGGTGTCTTGTGAAACAATGGTCAGTGATTTGACAGGTGTAAAGGCTCGGACGTCGGAACTGGCGGAACCACCCGCATAGCTGCAGTGGTGTTTCGGTGGCGATGCGCTAATTGCCGTGTCTTTGTCTGCAGTCACAGTACCAGAAACTACCAGTAAACGTGATCACTGTAATACGTATTTAACTGGTTATACACTGCTGGGTATAACATCATGTTCGATTTATGGAATAAAATTCAGTCAGTGGCCATCTCCAGACCTTATGATCAGCACTAAAATCTCGAAGGTAAAATCTTACCCCATGAGTGCCACCTAAACGGCTTTCCTGTTGACGGACGGGCAGGGATTATCCGGCACTGGAAATTCACCTTGACTTCAGTTTTTCTAAGACAGAGGTTAAAAAGATGAAAAGAAACAAAAGTCTTCAGAGTGTACCTTAGGAAACTGCTTTTTTTTTACGACCTCCACAAGTTCATGACCATGTGTAAATAATTAAAATATTTGTATTCTCCCCTCCTCTCCCCCCCATCAATAATATATATGTATTCAAGTCTGCAACAGTACTAATACACAAGGAAGTTTAGTGTAAAGGCTCCCCATGCAGACAAGCCCAGGATGCACTGAACACCTGCCCACACAAGCACAGGGGGTGGCTATGTGCTGTCACTTGTTCACCAGAGGCCCCTAAAAATACAGCTGGGCTCCTTGATTGCTCAGGGATCTGGTTGACATCTAAAGTCTCTGCCGTCACACATCGTCATATTTCCCACTGTGGCCACCTAGGCACACTCAGGCTGACACTGCCTGCCTTATCTGATCTGGACAATTAATTTCTGGTGCAGACTGTGCAAGCCTGTTTCATTTTCAAACAAAAACCCCATTTCCTTTTGTCTTTCTCTCCACCTTCTATAACTGGCCCATACTGAAGTGCCTGACTATACAGAGGCACTGGGCAGAACAAAACGCCAGCTAAAATTGCACTACAAACGCTTTGGCATATAGAAAGAGAGAGAGAGAGAAAAAAAATTTACCACAAAGTTATGTGCAAAAACTGCTGCTGACACCTCCATGGAATATTTGATTCTGCGGGCAGTATGTGGGCATCATATACAGCCGCCGAATTGGAACTACGTGAGAGACCATAATTTTAATATACATGTATGACCACATACTGCCAGTGGAAGTTTTCGTCGACATGGAACCTACACTGTTCGCTGCAACGGATAATTTTATATTGCAAACAACACCCGCATGCACCTGGAGACAGTAAAAGACGTCAAGGTCATCTGAGTATATATTTGTTAATATTATTATGGACTTTTCCTTCCGATCTGGCGACTTTATTGTTGCAGTGGGCAGGTTGTTAGTCCTATTGCGTTAAAAAAAATAAAAATAAAAAGGGCCTTAAAAAGAGTCTTTCATAGCTAGGAAACAATGCATTTATAGCAAATGGTAAGCAAGGCCTCAAAAGTCAGGAAAACAGTGTGACACTCACACGTTCCACAGACATAATCTGCAACAGTCTTCGCACATCACTTTGTGGCCAGTTTATAGATCTGCATACATACATGTGCCGAGGTGTTTGTGCTGCAAGGATAGTGTGGGTTTTGTCCTTCCCAGTAACTTTGTCAGGGATGCAGATCATCTAAAAGGCAAAGGGTTTTCATACCTCCATTGCAAAAAAGTGAGGTTTTTTTTTTTTATACCCTCACTGCATTTTCTAGAGGGTTTTTCATACCCTTTCAGAAAATATTTGAGGGTATAAGCCACCACGCTCTTAGTACTAATAATACTACAAAAATATATATAATTACTGTGTGCAGTTGATGACTACAAAATTCATTTCTCTCTCTCTCTCTCTCACCGTCATGGTGGCAATCACTCACACCCACCCACACACACCCACACACACACACACACACACACACATACATTTACATGTACAAACGACGTACACTGACATCCCGGCGATGCAGATTTGCTAAGTGTCAAATCGCTGAGTTTAGTCCGACTGTATTCCCAGCGGCAGTTTCCGTTTTCTCTCTTGTCAAACACAAAAACAAGGAGGATTAGGAACCACATCATACCTATCAACTATCCGCCTTAATTCGCTCACACGCATTGGCACACAAAGAAACACAGAGAGTGGCAGCAAAAAAAAAAAAAAAAAAAAAAAGCCACAGAGATGCGCGTGATAGGGTGTCTTGTGGAAACAGTGGTCAGTGATTTGACAGGTGTAAAGGGCGTCGGAACTGGCGGATGAGGTGATCACAACCTGCATTACTGCAGTCGTGTTTAGGGGGCGACGCGCTAATTGCCCTGTCTTTGTCCGAGGTCACGCGTGCACAGTAGGGGGTAGGTCCAAGCGGCGGGTCGCGGGTAGTGTCAGCCCAAGTGCCCTGGGCGGTCGGAGGTAAATCGGCTGCCGGCGAAGTGTGAAGCGTCAACTCAGCCAGCTGTGGTCGCCCACAACAGAGACGTGGGGTCATTTTGCAAGCTGAATAGCGGACGGAAGTCGCATACTGCAGGTGGTCGGTCGTTTGAGATGCAATAAAAAAGAAAAACAGTCCGTGCCGGGCAAAAACGGTCGTGAACGAAAAATGGTCGCTCAGTCAAGATGTCGCTCAATCAAGTTTCTACTGCATGATTGTAGACTGACATCACACAAGTGTGAGAAAATACATGGCATCACGCGATGTTCTGGCGCAGCTTAAAACCTCTACGTGACGATACGCACTGACAGAAAAAAGCGTACGTGCTCATACCCTCAATGCAGTGATGGTGTGTGTGTTCATAACCTCAGCTCAAGATCTGATTACGTGATTTTCAACCTCAAGAGGTATTATACCCTCAGCTGTACATGATCTGCATCCCTGTTTGTACTGTCATGCACTCCAGAATGTAAATGGCTTGGCTTGGGGTGTGGCACAAGTGCCTGCTGAAGTATTCTAAGCGCTTTATACAGGCTCTGAATTCAGAGGCTCATCTTCAAATTTGATACCTTTTTCTTCCCCTCCGAAGTCCTCTCCCAGCAGGAGCTTGTAGTGTTCCTTGCTGCATAGAGAGGTTGTTCAGGTAAACACTAAGGAAGTCCTCGCCATCGTTGTGTGCCCTCACACTGATAGACCTGTTACATGGAGTAAACAGAATGTCACTGTGTGGTGAAACAACAGAGATGGTGCACACCATTTCTTTCCAGAGGCACCCCAGTTTTGAGATGTGTTCCATGTCATTATTCTGGATAGTCCCTATACACATTTCTTACTAATCATAGCTCAAGCAATTAGATAATAATAATAATAATAATAAAATGGGTTCTTAAAAGACGCCCTCCCTCTCGCGGGAGCTCAGTGCGCCTTACAAAGAACACACACTCACTCACCAGAAACACACACGACATGCCTCCACACATACATTTTAACTAAAAACACATGATGTGCAGCATCATACACGGGCTGCTCCTGGCTTACACACACACACACACACACACACACACGACCAGCAAAATGAAGATGTGGCAACAGTTATTGGTTGGAGGTTGTGAAGAGGTGGGTTTTCAAATTTGTTTTGAAAGATGTGACCGTACACCACGATATGAGTCGTAAGTCACGTTTTTGGCTATTCTGAGATACTGGCATCAACACAAAGTAGAAGAAATGCTCTTTCCAATGGTATAATTATTTTTCCTTAACTATGATCTTTTGGCAAAGATACAGTAGTTCTTAAACAGGTATCCCCTCAGATCACATTTCACCAGAAAACGAGAACAAACGAGAAAACGCTGTTATAGAAGTTTTCCTTAGCAACCTGTTTCAGGTTGAATAAAGTATTTCTACACTTAGTCTGGCTTAGGTAAGAAAGCTCATCACAGAAAAATAGTTAAACAGTCCAAATCAAATGAAATCTCAAAATCGACCAATCCAGCCTCATCTGCCTATTTTTGGCTGCTAAACAAAATGAAGTCAGGCGCAAAGCGACTCATTTCGTGGTGTACGGTCACAGATAGTTTTGTGTCTGCATATCTGATCGAGACTGGGAGATCATTCCAACAAGTCGGACCCTTGTATGAATAACTACGCTGACCAAAGGTCTTTGTCTTGACATGAGGGACACGGAGTTTCCGAGTGTCAGCAGCAGAACGAAGATAACCTCTACACTGAGATCCACACATGAACAAGGTGCCCCCTCCCCCCCCCCCTCCCCGCCCCCCACCAAAAAAAAAAAAGCACCCTTAGATATATCCATGCATGAACATGTCAAACACCCCCCCCCCCACCTTAATTACTCTAATTAAACTTTCACACTAAATCACAGACATGTACATATATCCTCTCTCTCTCTCTCTCTCACCATTTCATCTTCTGAACTGTCAATGGTAGACTGTCGAGCTCAGGCTCAACCATGTATCGTCTGTCGTTGTCAAAAGCGAAGTGGTCCAATCTAAATGAAAATCGACCAGTTGCCTCTGTGAGGTCCTCCTCTGAAAAATCATTACATTTGATGCATTCGTAATTTAGGCAAAGTTTCTGAAATTGAACCTGCAGGTCATTTTTATACATGCAACACGTACATACATGTATCCGTCAACCCCTCCATGCAAGTAACTGAAGGAACCAGTCAGCAGCTGTCTACTTCTGGAAACTTCAGGGTTAATACTAGTTAACTCCTAACTGTCCACAGCCCTTACCCCCCCCCCCCCTCCCCTCCCACCCACACTATATGGCAAGACTTACCAAAACTCACGAGACCACTAAGCAGCACAAGACAGCACTCCACAGCACTATTACGCAAGGCATGGGCACTACAGCCTGCAGTAGATTGCATAATCTCTCATATTGTCATAATCCCTTTGCCTGCTCAGGGCAGTCTTGTGTATGGCTCATATGGCTGTGAGTACCTCACGTTTTCATGCTCGTTGTAATGGGACTTGTCTTTTGTTGTCTATCGCCCTCACGCCAGTGGGAAGTGCTTGGGGCAAGTTGTAAGGGGGCCGAACTGAGTGTGCCCTTAGCTATTACGTGGCCAATACCCCAGCTAGGAGTGACTGCAGTATTCACAACAGGGTGCAAAATTGCTGATCTGTCTGGCTAGCTTTGACCGCTTGCAGGAGTGTGACGCAATATCATGGCACGTTGCGCTGTCTCTCGGGTGGACTGCTGGCCTCGAGGTTTGCATAATAGTGCTGTCTTGTGTTCCGACGATTTTGACTGATTCAAAATGTGATTGGTGTGTGGATAGTTAGGAGTTAATAACTACTACAATAGCATAATTATATATTCATAAAAATAAAACCACTGCGAGAGTTGTTGAACCTATCTCCAATTATACAATGTTTTTGTTAATATCGTCATTACTTGTTTGTTTATGAACAAAATCACTTAAGTTTTGGCGAGCACTTCCCCTATGTTCTTACTGACAAAAAAAAAAAAGGAGGAAGTTTAGTGAATCCAGCATGAAAACTGACTAAGCTTTGGATGTTTGAATGAATGAAACCACAATGTACGGCGAAAGTCACACTCAAAGTCAAAATACAACTATGTCGATCACAGAAACTTCTGAGACACACACCAAGGTGATTCTGACTAAGAATAACGCTGTGTAACAGGGTTATTGAGAGTACAGCAAATTATAAAATCCACAACTCACGATGAAGCAGGAACACCACAGAAACTGCCGAGACACACAACAAGGTGATTCTGACTAATAACAACGCTGTGTAACAGGGCTAGGGAAAGTACAGCAAACTTATAAAATCCACAACTTACGATGACGCAGGAACTCATTGGGTATGGTGAGGATCTGCAGCCCAAACTGTGCCCTCCTGTGAAACAATGTCTGCTGCCCCCGCCTGTACTTGCCGGTCTTCATGCTGAAGGCCTCCACTGTGTGGGACAATTTTCCAGACATTTCCCCCCCCACACACAAGCAGCTCTTCCCCGTGGCGGAAGAAACCACCACCATATGGTATGCGGTCATTTCTGTTTCCAGAGTCCATGCATTTGAAAGTCACAGTTGAAAGAGGGAAGCCTCCATTGTCAGAGCGACCACAAAGGGCAGGCTGTCTTTGCGGAGAGTTCAAAGGGTCAGGAGATGTGCTGCAAGCCTGAAAAATCAACACTTGTAAACAAGAAGAAAGTCATACATATCAGATCATCAATGCATGGCTGAGAAAACAATGGCCCCCTGAAATGAGTTTTGAGATACATGTGTGCATAATTATAATTTATAGAGATATTACCAGTACCTTTCCATGTGGCAAGTCGTCAATGTCTTGGCTGTTCATCTGAGGGAGAATTTGTCCACTGCTTCTTCGAAAATCCGTCACTTCACTTTCATCTATCTGATCTTTCATGTGGCAGTTTCTCAACACTCTTTCATATTTCTGAGCCAAAGTAACGTTTTCAATCATCCTGTGTGTTGATGAAACCTCATCATTTTCTCTCAGGTAGATTGTTCCTCCATCACTAAGCGCTACCAGCGAACCTTTAACGTCAAATGGCAATCTTCCAGCCATGTACGCAGATCCACTCATGGTGTCGAAGCAACAGACCGTGTACTCTAAACACCAGTATTCATCATCTTTATCTGTGCTTGCACCTTCCTCCCTATCGCTATCAGTATCACCATCACAATTCATTTTTTCCTCCACATGTTGAGGCGAATTTCCCAATGAAGCATTGCTGATCTCTACATTTCTAGCGACATCCACAGGAATTTCTCCACAGGTTTTCTGTTTGTTCTCAGTGCTCACCCCAGGAAGCTGCACTTCACTGTGCCGAGTGATCCGACAATTGTGCGAACTTCCCTGGTTTGACGCAGTCTCAGTCTCTCTACCACTACAGTCATCGTCTGTGTGCTGCTCTGACAATTGAGTGTCAACTGCCGTTAAAGTGCTGATGCCGTCATCCGGTTTTAGGATGTTCTCATTCTCAACCCTTCCAGTAGCAGGGCTATTAGAGTTCAGGTCATCTCCCCCACCCTTCTTCTTTCCACAAAAGATGTAGATCCTGTGGCCGAGGGATGCTGCAGCAATATCTGTAGTATCTGACATTATCCCCAGCAGCTGGCCACGGTTTGTCCAATTTCTGGTCCTGACATCATACACAAGGGTGTCTAGCGCTGGAAACGCCTTGTGCTGTCCCCCCATGATGTAGATGTTCCAGTTGACTGCTACCATGATGTGAGACTCTCGACCCTGAGGTAAACAGGGCAATGTTTCCCATTCATTCTTTAACGGGCTGTACACAGCAAAGAAGTTTGGGTTGATAGAGCCCCCACTTGTTGTTCCAGACGCAGGAAGCAATGCGAAGGCCACATTCTTCAGGTACAGGTTTCAAGGAGTACAGAGGAAAACATTCTCCCATCCCCACACAATGAGAATCAAAATGACCATACCAAGGAGAAGCTGCATAATTGTGGCCAACTTCGGTTTCGAGGGGCAGAGCTGATGTTTTAAAAACTGGTGATAATGGGCACTTCTCATCCTCAGTTCCACCAAAAATCACAGCACATTTACGCATCAATTTGTTGCATAAATATTGGGCACAGAAGTGGCCAGCACGGTTATCTGTTCCACTGTAAGTAGAACCATCCATGAAGTTTTTCATGGTACAGTCTGCATGACAAACCCACCAGTCATCTGTAAACACAAAGAAAAATGCAAAACTGTATGTAATATGATGTCCAGCTACATGTAACAGCAACATTCCAAATCATATTAAATATATTATATATGAGCATTATTACAATCATAGCTTGCGATCGTAGTACCCCTACACAGCTCCATTTTGTTGTTGTTGGTTTTTTTTTGTTATCGACTTTTGCAGTAAACTGCAGGTGTTTGTTGAAACAAAAATAAAAAAAACACAGTTGATAAGTATAGTTCTTTTTAGCAGCCAACCTGATCATGCTAACTGTATAAAATATTCACAGCTGCCTTAATAATGAGATTATGAAAGAGGAAATGTTGCACTCTAGGCAAAACAAAATTCCCAAATTACATATTTTGGCACGGTTTGGGACTTTTTCAACCTCTACATAATTTATCATGATAAACCAAAGGTAAACACCACCAGCTTCAGTGACATACCACCCAAAATGTCGCTGAGATCTGTGCTGGTGTACGGCAGAAACTTCCTCACATCCCTGCACTTTACCCCCAAGAAGGTAATTGTTTGCAACAGCTCTCCAAGATGCTCTTTCCGCTCATCAACATTGTACAACATCCACTGGAATACTGCATGGAACAAATCTGCCACCGTGTGTATTTTTACTCTCTGTATGTGCTCAGTCAACAGAATCAGCAGCAGCTCTTTGGAGAGACTGAGGAAATCCTGGGATTCTGCTAGTGGTACATCTAGGAACGTCTCAGCTGCCTGCACCATCATCTGTTCCTCCAGCACCTCAAGGTCGTACTTCCTGGCAAACTGCCAGACAGAAATGCACTCATGTGAGAGCGTTTCATTTCCCAGCACTATCATGCATGGCTTTTGCAGGAAGGAAATCTGTAGAAATATTGCTGTCTTCAGGACAGCCATTGCTGTGTAGATGGTGATGTTCTCCCTCAAGTACAGAATGTTCAATATCAGTTGGAAAGATTCCTCAGTGACATCCTCATGATCGATGTGTACAACTCTACTTGCACTCTCTTGCCAAGGGTGAGTCAGCATCAGCCGGAAAAAGTCCGACACTGCCACAAGGATCAGGCGGTGACATTGAAACTCTTTACCTGAGACAACCACAGTCAGATCAAAGAGCTCTTTGTCTGAGTAGATCAACTGAATTCCCTGCCTGAAAGCTTTATTCAGCACATGCTCAACCCTGAAGTCACTCATGGTGAAATCTGAAAGTGAACCTTACATCCTGTAAGAAACAAAAAACATAAAGTAGAGTCATTAAGGTTAATACACAAACAAAAATTAATCTTTACAATCCCCTGTAACTACGCCTTCAACTGCATGCTTCACCTGAAATTAACAAGACGCCAGCAGAAACTGAAAGGGGAATACTGCGGCCCCTTTGGAATCTGTGTGACTTAATGCAGCATTGCTCCTTTATATTTGGCTATTTTTGTAACTTTACAGCCTGCATAATATTGAATAAATCAGGCACTAAAAAATCCGAACGGCGATCTACTCTTTGTGGCAAAACCTGGTCTGACAGCCTTCCTCCTCATTCTAACATGAACCATGTGTATCAGTGTTCCCGATTACGCACGGGTGTGTTTATTTGTACCCACAAAACTCTTAAATTGATGCACAAATTTGACAACAGTGCGTTACAGGGGGCGCACGTTATCGGTCTCACCGTGACAAACAGTATTTTTCCAGCACTCTCCCAGAAAGTCAATGAACAAAAAGCGATCTGTAACTAGCAGCGGACACTTGCAGCATCACATTTCCGCTGAGCTATTGTACATGTATAATAGACACTGATTGGCTTCAGCACGCTGGGACACTTTTTTTCCAGTCACAGTGTGCAGGTTCCTCGCCTTGTCGATTCGCTACAACTCACACACCTCTTATACTTGAATACTTTTTGTAAACAAGTGTGTGTGTGGTCATGAGCAGGGTGTTATCAACTTTTTTCTTCCGGTAATGTGAGTTGGGCTTGTAGAGCGTTTAATAACTCAGTGGTGAGACACTGAAACCGGATGTGGCCAGG
>JACVVK020000622.1:100000-127500 GCA_018292915.2 Batillaria attramentaria
AGCTGAGACATGAAGTATGGCCAGCAGATACTCCACTACAATCCAAGCTCTATGGAAACAGAGACGAGATAAAAAAAAGAACGACATCATTTATCTCACTATCCGGCCTGACGGTGTAAATGGCGAACGACAAGAAGAAGAAGAAGATGAGTGTATCACGTCAGTTGGACCTCTGCTTGGACATTCACGCGGGATCTCAGCAACATACAATCACCCGATTATTCGCCTAGAAATGGGAGAAGAAGAAGTCGTCCCCGAGGTCGGTGTTGGTGACGATGTAGTTGGCCGGGAGGTGGCGACGGAAAGAACTGACGGTGCTGCAGCGGCCATGGGTGTGGAAGAAATCCCCACCACCGACAGCACCAGTACCGGCACCACCACAGCTCTCGAACCCTTCTCCTCCTCCTCCTGCTCCTCCGCTGGGACTGGCGCCGCTACCTCCGGCAGGACTCGGCCCGGTTGTACTGATTCTGTCCACCACGCTGTGGTCGGCGCTCACACCACCGATGGTCACCACTAGGCCGTCGTCGTCATAGCTGGCCACGGACGGGGAGGTGAAGTAACAGGAGGAGGTACCGGCGGAGGAGGGGATGGAGTACCGGGTGCCGTTCCAGGCCGTGTAGCCGGGCCGAAACATGTGTGGGCACTTGCGGTTCTGCCTCCGACGCCTGACGACCACGGCCAAGATGGCGCAGAGGGTGGAGGCGACGAGGCAGCCTGAGATGTAGCTCCACAGCAAGGTGGTGAAGGAGATGGGTAGAATTGTCGTCTCCAGGACAACCTGGGAGGACAAAACGGGACCAGAGACGGTGAATGTGACAAAGGCATTGCGATTAGAAGCAGAGGTAATTGCAGTGAAAATCATCTGTATTTTGTAGTTACGGGCAGCCGAGACAGCTAAGCTTGTAGAACGCTGCACTCTCAATGCTCGTGTCGTGAGTTCGAAATTCGGTTGGGAAGCCAAAAATATATACTGGCTGTTGCCTCGTTGTTATCGCGCTGATGTGTTGGAAAAGGACGTTAGACTCGCAAACAGCTAACGAACAACTTATTTCCTGACGAGAAAAATAAATTTTAACGCTTGTCTATGCAACACCTACATAACAGATGAACAGTAAGCTGAACTGACACACAGACAATCGCCATGCTGTGTTTCACTTTCAACCTGTTGACGTAGCAGAAAAAGTCTATAGGTTCCCACCCACCCACAGACTACTGCGATTACTGTTAGAGTAAAAATTAATTGTCACACTTATAACAGACAATTCTACCATCATGTGGATCGCCTGTACAACCCATGACACCTTAGGCACATGTCACAATGGATACGTTTTAGTCCGAACAAACACCGAACACGATTGAACACTGTTTTCCCGTGTTCCTCGTGTGACGTAAGGCCACAACATGTTCTTGTTCTAATTTTTCCGGAGCCGGGGTGGCCGAATGGTAGAGCGTTGGACTTCTAATGGTCGGGTCGTGAGTTCGTATCCCGGCTGGGGCCAAATTTGTGCTAGCTTTTTCGTCGTTGCCCCGTCTTTGATATCACCCGTATGTGGTGGAAAAGGACGTTAAACCCCCAAACACCCACACCCACTCTAATTTTTCCGGCTCGCGTTCGAGCCGTGTTCGATGTTTGTTCGGACTAAAACGTCTCCCGTGTGACATGAGCCAGATGGCGGTAGACATGTACCCTAAACCTGCCATCACCTTTGTTTCAGTCGTGCTGTTCCCTGTCCTCGCCTCAGTACAGTCCCTCCCCACTGGGACATCCTCATCCGCTACCACCGTCACGCACGCCTCGTACTGGAAGTCCGCCAGCAGGTCCGTAAAGAGGTACCGCGTCACTTCCGTTGAGAACGTCATATCCGCTTCCTCGAAAGAATCGTTTCCCCGTCGGAGCACGACCCGGAATCCTGCCAGTTGCTTGTCGCTCGTGGTGTTCCATTCCAGCTGCAGCGCTGACCTCCCCCTGGTCTCCAGCTTAACGTCGAGCGCCGTCCCTTGAAGATTTAGGGGCATCATGGGAGAAGGTACGGCCTTCCCGACACCAGGGACGCTCTTGGAAACGGCAGGGGTCACGTTTGTCGAGTTGCATGCCGGGATCGACGACCCGCTGACGTTGCCCGGGCAGTTGAGGTCGGCCATGGTGAGGGAGCCGAAGTATCTTCGGGAGAGGGAGTCGGGGGCAGCACACTTCCACTCGAGGAGAGAGCGGTGGTAGTCAGGCAGCGTCATCCTCAGCCAATTGTGCAGCCAGGCCAGGCGACAGTCGCACAACAGGGGGTTGTCCCGGAGTCTCAAGTCACCCAGACGCTGGAAGCCCTCGAACACGCAGCGTGACAACGTCTCGATGTCGTTCCCATGAAGGTCCAGCGATTCTAGCGAGACTTTCAGCCCTCTGAACGCAGTAGCCGGGACGGTGCTGATCGCGTTCTCAGACAAGTCTAGCTTTTTCAGATTTTGCAGATTCTGGAAGACACCGTCAGGAATGTCTGTGATGAGGTTGCCCGAAAGCCCGACGTGCTCCACACCAAGCAGCTCAGAAATGGCTCGCAGGTCCTTGGACGTGATGTTGGAATTTCCTAAGCTCAGCTTCTGCAGCGTGTGCTCCACACCGTCGAACGAGTGAACGGATATCGCGCCTCCCAGATCGGTGCTGTCCAGATACAGCTGCTCCAACCGACTGTGTTCCGAAAAAGTCCCATTCTCGATCAGCCTCAGCGGGTTGTTGTCCAGCTTCAGAACCTGAAGGTATTTCTCCGTTCCTTTGAAGGTCTTCTTGCCCACCCTGGAGATACGGTTGTCGCTGAGGTCGAGGTGAGAGAGGAAGCCGTGTTTGTAGAAGTGTCCAGACGCGAGGGAAGAAATGTTGTTCCCGCCGAGGGCCAGCAGCCGGAGGTTGCGCAAGTTCTGCATGGGCACGAGGGCCTTGTCTGGCAGCAGGTTGTCGTTCAGCTTCAGAACCTCCAGCGAGTAGTGGAGCGGTCTGAAGGCGTCGTTGTCAATCTCAGTCATTTTGTTGTGGGACAGGTCCAGAAGTCTGTAACAGTAGACGACGAATATTTATATGGGTAATTTGAGTTTTATAATTATGTTGTATACGCGATCTGCAACATAAGTGCAGCAGACTATGTCATCCGAGCATGTTGTGCATGGGGGCAGTTTATATGGCGGCTGGTACATTCACCTGAGATGGAGGAGGTGATCGAACGCGTTGTCTCCCAGGTGGGTGATGCGGTTCTTGGCCAGCACCAGTTTTCTCAGCTCGTACAGCTTGCCCACCTCCGCCAGGTGCTGGAACTGCAGGCTGTTCCCCTCTAGGTTCAGCACCTGCAGCTGCTTCAGCGGCGCCAGGCTCCCGGGCAGGATGTCCTTCACGCGGCATCCCTACACACGCAACGCTCTCAGGAATCAAATATGGTGACACTAAAATTCTACTCAGAATATGCGTTTAGAGAAAAACAAACAAACAAACAAACAAACAAACAAAAAAACAAACAAACAAACAAACAGACAACACCAACGTCGCACCAAATGGTTGCCGCTCGTCAAGAGGGTGGGTGGGTGGGTGTTTGGGGGTTTAACGTCCTTTTTCACCACATAGGGTGATATCAAAGACGGGGCAACGATGAAAAAGCCAGCACAAATATTTGGCGCTCGTCAAGAGACAAACAAGAACAGCGGCATTAATACACTACTTATCTGAAGGAGTTCGTAGAAATCAGTGGCAAGGATGTCAATAACTGACGTAGGACATGTGTCCTCTATGCGTGTTTTAAGGTTGTCAGATAGAGACATTGTGAGAGAGACGGACAAAGACAGGAATCGGAACAAGTAGAGACAGACACACAAACTAACAGATAGGCGGACAGACGCCCGACACACACACAGACAAACGGAGACAGATACTGAGAGAGAGAGCTCCTCATCACCTCCAGATGAAGCTCCACAAGGCTGGAGAGCCCCTCAAAAGCTGTACTGGTCAACGTGTTGGCCTTACAACCGATGATCCGTAGCACACGCAGTTTCTTCAACCGCTTGATGGCCGCGCTAGGCAGGCCCTTCATAGCGTACACCTGCAAACAAATGGATTTTGTTTTTCAATAGTACTGCCGTATTGTAATCACCTTTTGCGGTGGGCAGCGGACCTCGGAAATCAAACTGATCACCCACTTTGTATTACTGAAGGGAATTATGCTGCTGTTTGTTGTTGTTGTTGTTGTTGTTGTTGTTGTGTTCTTCAGACAACACTTCAACCGGTGCAGAATGTCGATAAACAGTAAAAGAAACTAGAAAAGGGAAGGGAATGAAAGAAAACTCAGTTATGTAAGCCTTAATTTATGGTTCTTCTTCCTCTTCGTTCTTCGGCTCCTTAACTTCTAACTCAAACAACAACAACAACAACAACAACAACCCCAAACAACAACGACACCAACAACAACAAAAACGAGCAAACACAATTGCTCGAACTTTGTTAAGATTCCTATAACTGAAACTGCAACCCACAGTAATCCCCTTGAGTAGGCTTGAGTGACCCTGAGATCTATAAATAAATAAATAAATAAATAAATAAATAAATCCTACCAACTCCCGGGGCAGACCTGGGTGGGCAAGATCTCAGTACCAAACCGACCTAATTCGTGGCACTAACCTGCAGATGCAGTTCCTCCAAGGAGTCCTCTAGACCCTCGAAAGCGAGGTCGTTCACGCGACTGATGACGTTTTCCGTCAGATCGAGGTTCTCCACGTGCAGGCCCATGAAGGCTCGAGCAGGCAGCTGCCGAATGCTGTTCTGCCGAAGCGACAGGGTTCGAATCCTTCCGTCGAATGCCAGGAACTTGGGCAGGTGTGTGAGGTAGAGGTACTGACAGTTCACCACCAAAGCCCCGTTGTCCGATTCGCACAAACAGGGATAGGCTGGGCAGTAGACGAAACCCCTGCTCCACTAGATGCACCGGGACAGGACAATGGCTGACCATGAGAAGGAGGCACAAAACAAGAGATCTGAAAATAAAATAGGAAAAAGAGAAAATTAACTTTGGTCACGCATTTTATTTACAAGGAAAGGATGCTGAAGATATGTACCAGTTCTCGCTGTTGTCGATGTTCTGTCCTTAAAAGGTGCTCTCCTTTTCTTTTTTTTTTTCTTTCCTTTTTCGTCACCCTGATGAGTGCTGTGTAAACCGGGAATCATATTTGTCTTGTCTGTCATCTGATGAGCCGGTTTGTTGTTGTTGTTGTTGTTGTTGTTGTTGTTGAGGTTTGCTTTTTATTTTTTTTATTTTTTTTTTAAGGTACGTGTATTTCTGGATGGGGATTCAAAGACGGGGCAACGAGAAAAAGGCCAGTAAAAATATTTTGCCGGCCCCAGCCTGAATTCCAAATCGCGACCCGAGCACTGAAAGTTCAACGCTCTATCGTTCGGCTATACCGGCTCCTCTGTACATTTCTGGATTAAAGTATCACGGCCAATGATATGGTGCCCATTCTGATTAAAGCCGCAGGATTTGTGACGCGCACTTTGATTGTCGCTGTAGGAAATTTTTTTGCTAAGGTTTCTTGTACGTCAGTGCGTACAAGGGGGAATCAAAAACGTTATGCAAAATTTTAATGCTCACAGCATTTTCTCACAATGAACAGGTGGGAATAAAATTAGTGTGTCTTTCCTGCCCCGCTATGCCAAAGGCGAGCTATTTATGATATATATGTACACAAAGAAAACAGACGCCGGAACTGTAAAAAAAAAACAACAAAAAAACAAACAAACAAACAAACCCCAAACCCGCAACAAAAAAAAACCCCAAACAAAACAAAATGAAAAACCCTTTCTACTTCCTCTTTGGGGTTCTGAGAAAGAAAAAACAACAAATAAGCTCTCGTGTCACTTGGATACCTCGGTGCATGCTACTTAACACACACTATTACATTACCCGGTACAAATTTACTCTATCCCAGCGAACGCGGAACCGCCGGAACTGTCCCAAAAAAAATCTTCTGGTTCGTTTTCGGTGTTTTGAGTAGAAATACGCCACTTCAGTGTGATTTCATAAAAACAAAACAACTGCACTTCGGTGCATGCTAGTTCACCCTCACTATAACGTTCGCCCACACAAATTGACACCGTGCTATCGCTGGCGGAGGTTAAACATTGTTTCAAGATGACTTTTTGATGGGAGAAAGAGTTCAGTGTTTGTGTACTTCCAGCTCAGAGCAATGGCAACATCCTTCCTCACCCTGTTCGCGTTGTTCCCAGTCTTGACCGTACGTGATCCCCTTAGTTTGACTTTCGAGGGTAACCTGCACTAAGGATTTCTGGAGTGGGCTCTGTCGTCCTGGGGAGCAGGTGTTCAACATTGTGTGATTGTTTAATCTGGTCTGTTTCTGTTGTTACAAATCCGGTCACATTAAGGAAACATTGCGAGCTTACAGATTTTTTTTTTTTGGATCAGCATAGGATTATATTTTCAAATTTCCATTGTGTACTTTTTTTGTGGGGATTGCTCATTTCCGTCTTTTTCTTTGGTGGAGGCTACTTTTTTGTTTTTTGTTTTTTGCAAAGGTTGATGGCAATTATCCAGTCCAAGTTAGTTAGTTAGTTAGTTACATGTAGTTAGTTAGTTAGTTAGTTAGTTAGTTAGTTAGTTAGTTAGTTAGTTAGTTAGGGCTTTACGCCGCGCAATTGGCAATCACCCAATGTTCTATAAGGTCTGCTGATGAGGCTTTCAAATAACGAAATGATGACATCTTTTCCACTTCATTTCTTAATTACTAACAGCATGCTCGCTCTGAAATGCGCCGAAAGTTACATTCTCTTTGTATGTGTATAGCTCTTTCGAATAACCCCGAAATTTTGTGTCGAACTCATTAGCATTTGTGTTTTACATTACGTGTGTGTTTCACAAGGAAAATGGGACCAGTGGACAGTTCTCTACGTGCAACAAGTATAGGCATATGTTTTCTTTTAACGGAGTCAGATCCAGTCGACCACCACAAACAACAATAAAGCTAACTTCCTGCGTATTCCAAAAGTGCACTGGGGTGACTCAAATTTCACACAGTACACCGGCATGGACTCCTAAACGCTTTCTTTATATCCATTCTTAGAAAATATAGGTTTGTGCAGATTACTTATTTTTGTGAAACTGTAACTATGATTCAAAGTACTTATAATTTTGGCATGTAACTCACTGTCCCTCAGCGGCACACCAAGATGAAGAAAACTACTTACATCAAGTCAGATAGCGAAAACGTCAGTCTCAGACTTGAACAACATTGGAATGATCATCACTTATAATCGTGTACTAAAGAATGCTTAAGAGTAAATGTCATTCTTTGTGCTGAAACGTCAAAATGATGATAAGAAGAAAATTTAATGAGAAAGAAAGAAAAAAGAAAAAAGAAATATGAGAGAAAGAAAAAAAAAGAAATATGAAAGAAAGGAAGAAAGAAAGGAAGAAAGAAAGAAGAAAGAAAGAAACAAACCAAAAAAAAAAAAAACCAAAGAAATATGAAAGAAAGAAAGAAACAAACAAACCAAAAAAAAACAAAGAAATATGAAAGAAAGAAAGACAAAAAGAAATAAGAAAGAAAGAAATATTGGTGGAAAAGCCATAAAGAACCATTTTCTGACCTGATCTCCATGATTATTGCCTCGTGGGAAAAGCAGTCCTCGATACAGATGATGCTGAAGGTATGCGATGGCTTTCTCCACAGAATTGATGACGTCCGAACTCTACGACTCAGCGACACAAAAGCGCATTCCCCAGCAGGTTCTTCTCAAGTGGTCTCCAGATGATGGTAGCGTGAATGACGAGTGTTTCTCTTAGTTCGTTCAAAATTCACTCCTCAGGGTAATTCTCACCTTACGTTTCTCTGATCAAGTTAATATTCTGCAGATCGCCCGCAGTGTCCAGCCGGCAACGCAAAAGGTTATGTGACAATCATGCACAATGGCATTAGGAAGGATCTGCAATGCTGCGTGCAACTACAATATTGTCTGCAGAGGGCCCTCAACATTCAAGCGGCAACGCCAAAGAAAACTGTCGTATGAGACAATCATTCACAACGGTATTAAAAGGATCTGCAATGATGCGGACAACTACAATATACAATATTGTCTGCAGAAGGTTCTCAACATTCAAGCGGCAACGCCAAAGAAAACTGTCGTATGAGACAATCATTCACGATGGTTTTAGAAATACCTGCAATGCTGAGAACGACTATAATTTTCTTCTGTGTAAGACACGGAAATTTTGTCAACGCTGATGAATTAAATCACACTTTTGACCACCAGAAGAGGACTTGTTCCAAGCAGTAGAGGTGGAAGCGAAGTTCAGAGTGAAGTTCTAAAGCGATAGAAGCGAAGTAGACTGGCACAGACAGGAGCAGGAAATCCAGAGATACTTTGCTCAGATGCTCCTCTCAGATGCCGAGCAATCGCGAGTGTAATGTGGTCAGATCTCGACCCATCAGGAAATATGGAGGTGCCAGGGCCCCGGTGTAGGCGGCAGCTGATGCATGATGGTACAAAACAAATTGGGGAGGCCACAAGATAAACATGGCCAGGTCCAACCACAGTGTTCCATCACGGAGCCAGGATTAGTAAAAACGAAGTTGTAACTCTGTGGTAAGGTCCCCCCCCCCCCTCTTCCCTTCCCTACATCCCCCCTCTCGCTCTCGCTCTCTCTCTCTCTCTCTCTCTCTCACACACACACACACACACACACACACACACACACACACACACACACACACACACACACACACACACACACACACACAGAGTTTTAGACAAGGCAAACGTGTTGAACACGCACCAACTGACAAGCAAACAGTCAACAGCCCTTAAGAACACGGAAGCCCATCGAACCAGTGAAAGCTTTTCACTGGCGGCTCAACCCTCTCTCTCTCTCTCTCTCTCGACAGGTTTATTTCAGGCGGTTTAACCGCGATCAACAGCCACTGCAATCACATCAATCCTCCAGCTATTTGCCGCTCCTTGAAAAACAAAGACGGGGGACAAATGAAGGACCAGAATAGACAAATAGATCGCGGCTAACACCGCTCATAATGACGCCCCTTTTTCATCGCCGTTTCGGGAGCCTTCAGCGAGGTGAAAGGTTTGAACAGAGTAGTTAGCGCCCCATCATCTGGGCAGATCCTGTTGGATCAGCAGGGCGGGCCGGCAGATCACCCACAGCGTCTTAGACAATGACCATTGTCTGGCGTGTCTGGCCCTGGCTGAAGAATCAACAGGAATGTGCTACGTCTGTTTTCTCCTCGGGGGTGTCCACGGCCCTGAACAGGAAGTATCTCCTCTTTAAACGACGCTGTAATTTTAAACCAACAACTAAGTTATTCACAATCTGACGTGAGCGTGCTGCAGGACAGAAACTTCCATCGGTTTTGAGAGGTCCATGGCATCATGTACGCCGATAAAACCTGTGCGTGTTGGCTAGGTCTGTCTGTCTGTCTGTCTGTCTGTCTGTCTCTCTCTCTCTCTCTCTCTCTCTCTCTCTCTCTCGCGCGCGCGCGCTGAGGCCAAATATTTGTGCTGGCCTTTTTCTCGTTACCCCGTCTTTGATATCCCCTTATGTGGTGAAAAGGACGTTAAACTCGTTAAACTCCTAAACACCCACTCCCACCCAGCCTCTCTCTCTCTCTCTCTCTCTGTCTCTGTCTCTGTGCCAGTAGTTCTCTTCTTTTGTAGCAATGGCAGACTGAAAATTAACCATTGTACGGCTAAATCTTTTCCGTTGAAAAATAAAGTTCGTTCGTTGGTTCGTTCGTTCGTCTCTCTCTCTCTCTCTCTCTCTCTCTCTCTCGTGTGCGTGCGTGCGTGCGTGCGTGCGTGTGTGTGTGTGTGTGTGTGTGTGTGTGTGTGTGTGTGTGTGTGTGTGTGTGTGTGTGTGTGGAGGTCTTCTTTCTTATTCTTACAACTGTACTTTACTATGCTCATACGCAGAAAGAAACTACTCAGCAAATTTTCAAGTACACATACGCAAAACAAAGTTTAGAGATGCACATCCCAGATTGTAATGCTTCACCCACTGAGCAGACAAAACGGTCTTGCAGAAGAAAGCTGCAGCATCTCAGACTCAAATGAAATATATAAGGCGTTCAAGGCTTAGATTCGGAGTGCCCATCAGTTTCAATTTTAAGCCCAGAACTTGAAAACCTGAGAACTATGCCTCAGACAGGATTCTCCCCCGCAGGAAACATATTTGTCTACTGGAAAATGGCTTAGAGAAAACTGTAATCCTTCCGTGCAAATGAACTGATAGAGTTTAGTCCATTCGTGAAAGAATTAAACGATTACTGGCACACCCAAGCCGGACGCTTCCTTCTGAACATAAACGGTTTAACCGTAGTACTTCCGGTTTTTTCTTTGCGTCTGGTACACCACGGCAAAAAGAAGAAGAAGAAGGAAAGAAGCAGACGACACGCCAAGAGTTTGCAGAAACAGGAAGTGTTGGTGTAAAATCTCTCTACACTTTAAGGGCTTACGAAGCTTTTTCAATCGCTTAGAATATGGCTAGGGGGTTGAAAGAGATTCGCAAAGGTCAGGGGATTACGGCTGAGTGACCTGCTGTTGGTCCAATGTCTTCCTCTGAAGCCAGGACCCGCCATTGAGACACGTCCGAGCTTCTGGTGGCACACCGCAAGCACGTCGGGACACGAGCACCGGGGCAAATGCTTCAGCTGTATTACATTGGCGGAGAAACTGAAGACAAACCAGTGGGGGCGCGGTAAGGTTTTTTGGAAGTGATGTTCGTCAAATAAAATCTCTACGGTCCTATGCCACAAAACTCACCATACTTTCCCTAGACAAAGCACCACTTCATGACATTCTTCAACAGAAAAATGGAGTAGTTTTCAAATCATACAGAGTGCTCTGTTGCAGAGAATCCCTTTTTTGAGACGACGGGCGTAAATGGGTTAATGTATTTTACAGCAATATGGTCACCAGCCCAATATGTTGTTTCTTTTCAGTAACCTGCTGTCATCAAGGTTTTTGTTTTGCCATGTATCAGGGTTAGAGAGAGAGAGAGGGAGAGAGGGTGTGTGTGTGTGTGTGTGTGTGTGTGTGTGTGTGAGTGTGTGTGTGTGTGTGTGTGTATGTGTGTGTTGTTGTTGTTGTTGTTGTTGTTTCGTTGTTGTTGATTCTGGTGTTGTTGGTAGTGCGTGTAATCCACAGAGACAATACCCAAATACTAAATTTTGCAGCAAAAGATTTTCAGCCGATTCTTTAATAATCAATAACTCAGAAAATTCAGAAATGTATATCCATTCTACCTTTACAGTGTCGTATCACACACAGTGGCTTCCTTTATATGGAGTGTGCGTACTGCAATGCAGAGTTTTAGTAGCTTCGTTCGTTTGTATAATACTGGAAATATGTTGCCTGACTTCTCTTTACAGTATTTACACCCTGAAATGTATACTTTGCAGATTTTCTTTTTTTAGGCCACAAAGCTTTGATTGAAGCTAGTCGTTTCTCACAGACATTTACATTTAGATATTTCTTCTATTCTATGCTGAGTTGAAACGGACTAACGAAATCACACACGGTTTGACACAATATAGCAAACAAACATTTGAACGAGTCAGAGATTTTAGCCTTTACCACAGTAAACGAACACAGCCGAGGAAATCACCTGAAACTGTTGACGTCATTTGACCTAAGCTTGTTCAAAAACGCGGAATACCGAAACGACAAGCCAAAACGCGCACACGGACAACCGGAACAGCAGTAGATGCATACAAAACGTCAAGAACAAACCATGAGTTAGTAGTTCCCTAGGTCGTCTCCTGAGTGTTTGGACCTGACAGAACGTTTGTCTCTACGTGACGTCTTTGCAGTCCTTCTGTGTGCGCGGTGACAGTACAAGGGAAGCTCCACCGTGTACTGTCGTATCTTCATTGTTTAGACAACGATGAGTTGGTGTGTTGGAAACTCCAAGAATGTGTGACGGACCGATGTTTGGCATGCGACTAGATTTCTACAAGCTGTGACAATGGTGCTAGGTAAAAAGTGACAAGACACCCCCTGGGTTTTGGGTTTGAGGTGCTGTGAGAAAAGGTACGCTAATTAATACTTCCACCAGTGCTGGGGAAAAAACACCCCGCAAACTGTCTCTCACTGTGAGTTTGTCTCGTCAGCAGAGGAATGACAGTTGGTGTTCCATTTGAAGGAGAAAAAGACACAACATTATGAACTCAATTGTTGTAAAATCCTAGAACTATTTTTCAGTCAAAGGAATTAAAACAGTACTGATATTAGAGTGCACAAACGCATAATTATTTTGAATTTGTGGGGAAGACTTGCAGTGGACTAATAACAGTTGACCTTCAACGTAATATATTTCGCACCCATAATTACGATCATATCTGACGCCGGACTAGCCATCAAGGCTGAAGACTGATCAGAACACATTAAACACTAACCCGTCAATTTTTAATATTGCCCCACTGTAGACCTGACCGCAGCAAACTGAATACTTCTTCCGAACACTGTAGGAGTCCGGTCACAATAGCATCATTACCCCCCTGAAGCACAGAAAGACGATCAGGGAAGGTCTCAAAACCCCATCACGATGAAGTCTCATCCAGCACAAGTGGTCATCACGGTGGTTATTGCTGCTTTGGCTCTTGGAGCCGGACTGATTATTGGGTACCTCCTGCGAGCGCCTGGTGGTATGGGTGACTCTGGTGTCCATGGCAACCTGACGCCTCTGGAGCTGATGAGTGCAGCCGACAACCAGAGTGTGGCGGGAATGTTCGAGAGGTGTAGGAAGACGGCGCGGAAGGATCCGGCGATAAAAGGGTAAGGCAGAGGCGGATAATATCACACACACACACACACACACACACACACACACACACACACACACACACACACACACACACACACACACACACGGCCTAACCATGCAGACGAACAGATCCAAAGAGCCATTAGAGATCCTAGTTGTTGGGAGTAGTTCTGTCCCTTTGGCATTCCCGGAAGTATCACTGAGTTCTGAGCTGTTTTTGGTAGCATCTCACGGGTCACTCGCTCAGTAGAAGAGGTTTGGGCCGTTACCAGTTCGTTCCCTTTGAGCAGTGCCTTTCGCTGCTGCAGTCACTACATGCTCATATTTGATATTGAAATATACATCAGAACACTCGGCTGTGATATCATTGCAGCTGGAGCCTGATATCATGTTTATCAACTCACGGTCTGGAACTCTTTGCCAGTCGAACTCTGCCTTCAGCCCTCACCGCTGCCCCTGTTTTTATCCCATCTGACCTTTCTCTCTGCGAAGACTTTGATAATTAACTTCTGCTGAGTCTGTTTGTATGTACCACGAGTCGTTGCACCTGTCAAATTATATGCAAGAGGGGATGTAAATTGTGTGTGTGTGTGTGTGTGTGTGTGTGTGTGTGTGTGTGTGTGTGTGTGTGTGTGTGTGTGTGTGTGTGTGTGTGTGTGTGCTCTACTTAGCTGGAGCTTACTTTGTTTATATAAGTAGCCTAGCAAGGACAAGATGTAAGACAGGTCTGCGTACCTAATCTTTTATCCTTGTAAAATAAAGTTTCGTTCGTTCGTTAAGCTTTAAGCGCATCGAGTCATTATTTGGAGAGCAGCACTCTATAAAACCTAAGTATTATTATATTAGTATTATTATCACTGCTTTGGTCAGGTACCTGCTAGACAGGGAGATGGAGGCGTGTCACGCCGCCTCGTGTCTGGTGGACCTGCCCAACACGTACGTGGTGTACAAGCTGGGCTCGGGAGCTATCGACATTGACGGGAAGCTGGAGGAGAGAGCTTGGAAGGACGTCGCTTGGACGGAGCCCTTTGTCGGTCTGTCACGTGCATTTTGCAGTCTCCTTTTCGTTCGTTCACTCACGCGACTAGAACTACGTGGGCCATTCGCATTCACTTACAGTTACACGCTGGACAAAGTAAAAGAGTGGGTGTTGGCAAAACTTGGTGCAGAAATGTAGTTTATGGACATTACTAATGGTTGAAAAATTGTCGCCGAAACGGCACTTTGCCCCCCCCCCCCCCGCCCCCACCTGAAAAAAAAAACCAAAACAAAAGCAAGATCAACAAACACCCCCCCTCCCCTCGAAAAAAAACCAAAAACCAGACAGTTTTTGTCCAATTGCTGCCTGTACTTGCTATTAGGAATCTCTGCCTGTCTCTCTCTGTCTCTGTGTCTCTGTCTGTCTCTGTCTCTGTCTGTCTGTCTGTCTCTCTCTCTCTCTCTCTCTCTCTCTCTCAGGAAATTTGATTTAGGCCTAACAGGGCCATTGGCCAAATGCCACGCCTTACACGTTTTGTTTAACGGCGGGACAGCTGTGTCCACGATAGCTGATGATTATGGTGTGTCCCCCTCTCAATTCTGCTGTAGATATACGTGGCGAAGGACAGCCGGAGCCGAGGTTTGAGACGCGCGTCAAACTGAGATGGGATGACAGGAACCTGTACGTTGGCGCCTACCTTCAGGAGTATGCTGTCTGGGCCAACAGGACACTCCATGACACAACCAGTACGTCCTCTTGCTTGTCCTCGGCTTTATGCATTTCGTGGTCCTGAAACGGTCACTGTTTTTGTTGTTGTTGTTGTTGTTGTTGTTGTTAATAATGATACTACTACTATTCATAATAATAATGAGTATTGTTTAGGCGCGAACTGAACCCAACACGCACACTCACGTGAATCACACGCATTCTCTCACACACATTACAATCACGTGGTGCGAAGGTTCAGCTCAGCTAATTATGTTTCGGAATTCAGAATTGCATTTTTTTTAACTGTTGTGGGCTGAACATTTCCAAAGCAGAGGGGGAGGAAGCCGGAGTACCCGGAGAGAACCCCCGACGATCGGCCCGAATGATCCGTGCCACATACGAGAAGGAAAATTTCTTTATCCCCGAATGGGACTCGAACCCCTGACCTCTCGCATTGGTGACGAGTCTCCTATCCACGAGACCACCGATCGCCCCAGCAACAAGAAGCGTTCTGGTACTAGAATTGTACGAAATGCTGCTCCCACTCTGTGGAACTCCTTCCCTTAGCCTGTTCAGGAAGTCCCAAACATCCAGTCTTTCAGAAGAGCATTTTAAAAAAAATAATCTCGCTTCAACAGCGACTGACCGACAGTGCTAAGCAGAAGAAGCATTTTCTATTATATATTATTATTAATTTTTCCTGCTGTTTTCCTAAGCACAACGAGCATGTACTGTTTCAAGGAGTAATGCTGTGCTATTTAAGTGGACACTGGACTGGATTGGTTAATTTACACCACTGGAGCTCTACGTGCGGTTGCCGCGTCATCGAGTACGCTTCTGTGGGCTCAATGCCAGCATTAGAGATGCTGTCAATGTCCAGGTGTCTAATTGGTATGATGATAGATGCCACGAAAACAGCTCAGAACGATCTGTGAGCGTAAAAATGGTAGGATTAGCCTCTTTTAACACCCTTCTATATTATGTAGTAGCATATAAAATCATAATATTTACTGATATGATAGGGGCGTTTGGGGGTTCTGATCGTCATGGACGTGGGAATAAGTCAGTTAAAGACACGCGCTGAATTCTGTCAGCAATTCTGGCATTTTAAGTGTCACTGTTTTTAATGGCTGTTGGCAATGACGAGTGGTTTGCGTAACATTCTTCACGCCGCCACCATTCACGGCGTCCGGACGTTTGACAGTGTGTCAACAAACTGTTTGTTCTCCCTTTTCCGTTAAACCCGCTAACTGCCCTTCTCTGCTCCCTTCTCTGTCATGCAAAAAGCTGGCGAGTGTTCGGTAAGAGCCCTCCCCTCCTCTCAACCCCTCCTCCTTTCCCCCAGGAAACCGTCACCCCACTCCTGCCCCTTGTCTCACATTCTCGTGAAAATGCCAGCGGCAAATGCAATTTCAGATTTTCTTTTGCGTTGGCTCCTTTTTTTTTTTTTCTTTTCTTTTTTTTAATTTCATAACATCAACAAAACTACTTCTGAATTTTAGGTAAGCTTACGTTTACATCTCAGTTCTGACTTTTAAAAAAATCCTGACTTGTTAGCAAACACTCTTATCAGAATGTCAGCCACAAAGAATTAAGTCTTATTTTTTCATCGAGATGAAGTAACAATACTTCGTACTTCTACAAAACAAAATACAGTTCTCCGAGTCAGATAAACGTAATAGAATGCACCACAGTTCCAATCAAAATACCTCGGTTTAAATGTACACATAACGGTGCATATCATATTCACGAGCAGCATCTAAGTCCATGTTCTGATATAAAAAAAAGAACAACAACAACAACAAAAAACAACAACATTGTAATGTGTATTGTTGCAGTTTACCAGGACAACTCCTTCCAAGTTCTTTTCGATACAAGTCAAAGCAACCACAAGTAAGTGTCATTCCGCAAGGTGTATAATTGTCATGTGAGCTTGTTAATATCAATTTGTATTTATTGTTTTATTGTGTTTTTGTTGTACATGTACTTAATTTGTTTCATTGAATTTGTGTTGTTTTGTGTGTTGTGTTTACAGCTGGTCTTTTGTTTTGTCTTCCCTATTGTTTTCCCTGCATAAATTAACACTAGACACATTGAAATATCTCACATTTTCTTCATGCATTGTAGATTGTGCAAAGGATTTAGTCACTGTTGTTTCTCTTGAAGAGTTAAATTAAAAGGTAAGGGTGGGTGGGTGTTTGAGAGTTTAACGTCCTTTTCCACCAAATATGGGTGATATCAAAGACGGGGCAACGAGAAAAAGGCCAGCACAAATATGTGGCTCCTGCCGGGAATCGAACTCACGGGCGGAGTATAACATTGAAAGAAGGAAAGAGCACCATACATTTTGTACAGCACAGATCTGTAGTGTTTTTTTTTCCTTACTGACTGACGTAATAGTTACATGGGTGTATTTCCAGGTACAAGGAGGTGTCCATAAATGCTCTCGGCATTGTCTCCGACATCATGCTCACACGGGTAAGACTTCCACTTACGATTTTCCAAAGAAAGAAAGAAAAAATATCATTAAGATAATATGAGGAAAAACTCCCACCACCATTACACGTTGGCGCCGCCAGTAGCTGAGTCGTGCTTGTGGCGATCTCTTACCGCTTGGCATAGACTAGACTGTAGATATGTGTGCAATTGACGACTCCACTCGGCAAGTCCCGCCCCTTTACTCTTCCGTGTGTTGGCAAATCACAGTACGTCTAGACGTCCTAAACCCCATCCTCATCTCCATCATCACGCATAATAAAAATTACCCCAGCTTCCGAGCCCTTCTTGGATTCCGCCCATGACCTGGGAGGAACACCACTGGAGTATTGTGTGATGTGATTGACGTGTTTGTCTGTATAGTCTGAATGTGTATGAGTGATGTGTGTTAGCGCAATGAGTCACTGTTTCTGAGAAGTGCGCTATATAAATGAAATTTATTATTTATTTATTATTATAGTTGGCAAAGAGTTGGGGCAGAAATAAAATTTTATGTACTGTATTTTGATATTTTATGTGTGTATTTTGATATTTTATGTGTGTATTTTGATTTTGTTTTCAGCCCTATATGGATGACGGAGAGCCGCTGAGTTTCTGGGAGAGTGACGTAGTGAGGGCAGTTCACATCGACGGACCTGTCAACGACCCATCTCGTAGAAGTTAGCTCCCTTCCTTCTTCCTGCTAGTTTCTCAGTACACGATTCAGTCCTTACAAGCACAGGAACTCGATGTTCCGCCGGCCTTTCTATTTAGTTCCTCTGCATGCAGTTTATGGAGAACAGGGGTTGGGATGTTGCTTGCGCCTGTGCTTAGATGTTTGGCACATTTCACACCTTTACTTATTCAGCACTTTTTGTGTATGTCAGTGGGGGTGCCGGGATAGCCGAATGGTAAAGCGTTGGACTTTCAATGCTCGGGTCGTGTGTTCGAATCCCGGCTGGGGCCAAATATTTGTGCTGGCCTTTTCTCGTTACCCCGTCTTTTGTTTCACCCATATGTGGTGGAAAAGGACGTTAAAGTCTCACCCCCCCCCTCACACACACACACACACACACACACACACACACACCGTGTATTTCTGGATAAGGGGCAGGTCAGATGAGATGAGATTCCGTTCAACTGAACCCATCAAAGTTCAGGTAGTAAGTTCGATATCCTGTGCTGACTTTGTCCTCGATGCCTTGTCTTTGAGAATACTCATACGGGCTGAAAGGAATTCTCAATCACCAAGCCAATCAACCAACTAACTAAACATAAAGGACCACAAATATAAAACTCTCTGAGTAATTTGTTGTTGTTGTTGTTGAGTGTTAATGATGTTGTTGGACACAGTGTAGACCAGCCGATCAAGAGTGACGAGTTACATGACAAAATCCCTTCACTGACATCTTACAGCAGCATACTTGACTTTGGCTTGGGTCAGTGTGTGAAGTAAGCAAGCTGTTTTGCTGTGTGTGTAGACAGGTATTGGACAGTGGAGATGGCCATCCCCTTCAAACAACTCTACGCTGGTCTGGGTCGAACGGAGGGAGATGTTCCGAAAGACAGGGAAATATGGCGTGCCAACTTCATGAGGCAAGTTTCTTATTATGGCCGTCTGTAGTGTTGCGGGGAGCCGGTGTAGCATCCGGTCCGGTCCCCCCTCTGAAGTAGTCCCCCGGGGGACCAATTCGTGGCAAAAACTGCTCTATAATGGTCCCCCCCTTAGACATCCAGCCTCGTTTTCGACTGGTCCCCCTGGGCGATTTTGGTCCCCCCTCGCATCCAAAATAGGCCCCCTCTCGAACTGGTCCCCCTCTTTTCTAACCAATGTAGAGCTATGTCAGTATTTATTTTTAACTTTATTGTTACAAAACTTTATTGTCCCCAAAAGCACAGGGCCATAGGAACATTTTTTTTTCTTTTTTTTTCCCGATTTATGTGCTTGTTGTTATTTTTGTGTGTGTGAGATATATTTGTTTGGTTGTTGGTTCTTGTTTCTTTCAGTTGTTTTTTTGCATTGGTTCTTTTTTTTGTTTTTGTTTATGAGATGGTTGTACCGAATACTAAACATTATTACTAGAATTTCAAACAATAAATAAATAAGTCAATCAATATTCTCTCTCTCTCTCTCTCTCCCCCCCCCCCACTCTCTATCTCTCTCTCTCTAGCAAAACCTGAAATAGACATTTACGTTCTTTGACAAGAAAAACTTTATTTCAAAAGGTATGTCCAGTCAAACTGTGTCAAAGAAACAAGAAATGAAACAAGAAACAGTTAATGAATAGCAAAGAGTTGCAACAGAAATTGTTAACCAGAGCGCTGTGCACTTTATAACGCAACATAAATGTAAATTAATAAATTGTTAATCGCACATCTTGTCCTGAAATGAGCAAAATAATAACAATAGCAAAGTACAAAACAAACTTCTACCGTACTGTCTTTGCATGAAACGTCATCGAATGCATGAAAGTCCACATTTCCTGTCAATTTTTTTAAACTGGAAATAGCATTTAGAGAATAACATCAAAGACCAAGTATCTAATATTTTCTATACAACGCCATAGAAAAATATTTCTTCAAAATTAAGTAAGTGTCCATGACATGAAAACTAGTTGCCACCTTTGGCTTTCAGCGTACTTCAAGTAGACAGTCAAGACTGAGTACCAGTGTCTCAAATCATGACGCTTGAAACAACAAAAACAGCAGAAGACTAACAGTTCTGGTCTAAGGAGTGACACAAAAAACAGGAGCAAAGTGATGTCCAAGATTCATTATATAAATTGCTCTGTCTGTTTTCAATGGGGCCGATTGCCAAACTGGCCCGTATTTCAGCCACCTAGGTTGTCGGCCTGGAGCCTCTCTTGTGAACACATACACGGGCGTGTCCAAGAGGGTGGCTGCAGCAAATATCTCAACCTCGGTGGCCCAAGTACGGTCGTTTCTCATGTTTGATGTCGCGACGTAATTTTCACGTGCGCTCGTTCCGTAGAAGCGTTTGTCATTCTTTTCAATCCAATCGCAAATGATATTTCGGAATTCCTTATATTTCGACTCAGTCCCCAAAACAACAAAGCTCACAGACCGGAAAAAACAATTCCCATCTCCTTTTACGCTAACGCTATCGAGAGGTGTAGCCGTAATGTCAACTTCAACACTTTCCCTTGAGGGGTGCCGCCTGAAAAGTCTGGGGAAATTCAAACTGGAGGCCCGATCCTTTTGCCAGGCACCATCAACGGGGTGGAACTTCATTCTCAATGGCGGCTGGCAAGAGGGGTCAGCCTGTGGATGATAGGAGGGGTCAGCCTGTGGAGCATGGGAGGGGTCAGCCTGTGGATGATAGGAGGGGTCAGCCTGTGGATGATAGGAGGGGTCAGCCTGTGGAGCATGGGAGGGGTCAGCCTGTGGAGTATGGGAGGGGTCAGCCTGTGGATGATAGGAGGGGTCAGCCTGTGGAGCATGGGAGGGGTCAGCCTGTGGATGATAGGAGGGGTCAGCCTGTGGAGCATGGGAGGGGTCAGCCTGTGGATGATAGGAGGGGTCAGCCTGTGGAGCATGGGAGGGGTCAGCGTTGTCCTGTGTACGATCATGGAACAATTTGACGTTGCTGATATTGTAGAGATTCTTCAGTATTTTCCCACTTTTAGTGTTCTTCAGTTGAAGTCGACCCTTCGGCAACACACTTATGACCTCATATGGCCCGACGAATCTTGGTGCCATCTTGCCTCCCATTCTGTGTACTCGTGCAGCATTGATGATTAAGACTTTGTCTCCGATGCGGAACCCGTGGTCATATGCACGCCTGCTGTCATAGTACTCTTTCTGCTTCTTCTGCGCCCTTGAAATGTTTTCACCAATTTTGTTCTTGACTTCCTCGTGAATCCCCTTCATAGTGTCCATGATTTCTTCGTTCAGATCTTGCTCGTTGGCATCACCAGTGACGTCAAATGGTAGTTTTGCCTGCTCACCATACAATGCCAAAAAGGGTGAAAACTGTGTAGACTTGTGAACGGATGTTCGGTAGGCGAACAGGGCTGCTGGCAAGAGTTCATCCCAATCATCATTGTCTGTGATCTTTACCAAAGTGTCTTTGAGTGTCCTATTGTCCCTCTCCCGTTGGCCGTTCGTCTCAGGGTGGTAGGCCGAAGAAATGCGATGGTTGATATTGAAACGGTCGGTGAGAATATCAAGCGCAAAGTTAATGAACTCACGGCCTTGGTCAGTTATGAGGGAATCAAACGCGCCAAAGATGCAGATGGTTTCGTACATGAATCTGGCAACTTCCTCTGAACTCTTGCACGGGATGGCCTTGGCAACGGGAAACTTTGTAAAGTGGTCTGTGAGGGCAACAATGTACTGGTTACCTCTGTCAGTGACCTGCAAAGGTCCTATGATGTCCATTCCAACGAGGCTCCACTTCTTTTTGGGCACTGGGATGGGGTGAAGCGGTGCTGCTGGCTTCTTTCTGCAAGCGTTCATGTTCTGGCACACACAGCATGATCTGCAGTAGTCTTCAACCTCCTGTTTCATTCCATGCCAGAAGTAACGCTCCAAGACCTAGAGAGAAAAAAGAGTAATGAAATATTTATAAATACTATGTCTTAAAGATAACTGGTAGATAACAGTGTGTGTGTGTGTGGGGGGGGGGGGGGGTGTGAGTGAGAGAGAGAGAGAGAGAGAGAGAGCCAGCAAAGGAAATGTCTTCAATCCGGAAAATGTCCGTTATATACCGAAGACATCGGCTATACCGGAAAATTTACGTTATATACGGAGTCATCGGATATAACGTCCACCAGGACAAAAGTGGCCGCTATATCCGATGTGTTGGTTATACCAGACATACCAGAAACACACAAAACCTCGTTCCCATTCTAAAGCCTGTTAAAACTGGGAGTACAAAAACGGGTGCTCACCTTCTTATAAGTCTTGTTCATCCCCAAATGTCCTCCGCTCACATAGTTGTCATGAAACTCTTGCAATATCTCTGGAACCTGGTTCCTCTTTGCCACGAGGATTCCGTCGTGGTAGAGCACATCCTCTCGAATTGTGTATTTTGCAGCAGTCTTTCTCAACTGTCTCTTTTTAACTTTAGTCACATCACGGTTTTCCCCTTTCGCGGTCAGAGGGTAAGTGCCATTTTTCAAATAGTTCAACACGTTGTCATACAGAGTGTCGTCCATGATGATAGTCAATGAAAAACGAAGACTGGTTGACGGAATGAATTGTCGTGTACTTATAATTATAGGCATGTTTGACACGAGTCACGTGACGTGTCAAGAAGCGTGGCGATGTTTGACACGAGTCACGTGACGTGTCAAGAAGCGTGGCGACCGTTTTCTCATCCCACAAAAAAAAAAAAAAAAGAGAAAACAAATCTAAACTTTTAAAAGTGATTTAACTTCGTAGATTTGCCGTTCTATGTAGCCTATACTTTTGTTTTTTAGTGGCGACCGTTTTCTCATCCCACAAAAAAAAAGAGAAAATAAAAAACAAAAGTATAGGCTACATAGAACGGCAAATCTACGAAGTTAAATCACTTTTAAAAGTTTAGATTTGACACTGTAACCTTGACCCAGTTCAAGATCATCTTGAATAACATCTCTGTACAAAAATGAAAATAATTATACATATAACGAAAGAGGGGTGTGTGTGTGTGTGTGTGTGTGTGTGTGTGTGTGTGTGTGTGTGTGTGTGTGTGTGTGTGTGTGTGTGTGTGTGTGTGTGTGTTTGCGTGCGTGCGTGCGTGAGTGAGTGTGCACGCGTGCGTGAGTGCGTGCATAATGTGTGTGTGTGTGTGTGTTTGAGAGATGGGGGGAGGAGAGAAAGTGTGGGGGGCGAGAGAGAGAGAGAGAGAGAGAGAGAGAGAGAGAGAGTGAGAGAGATCCAGAGTCACGTTTTCTACTGAGTTGACACACACTATAACAATAAAGTTAAAAATAAATACTGACTACATTGGTTAGAAAAGAGGGGGACCACTTCGAGAGGGGGCCTATTTTGGATGCGAGGGGGGACCAAAATCGCCCAGGGGGACCAGTCGAAAACGAGGCTGGATGTCTAAGGGGGGACCATTATAGAGCAGTTTTTGCCACGAATTGGTCCCCCGGGGGACTACTTCAGAGGGGGGACCGGACCGGATCCTACACCGGGACAGCCGAATACTAGAGCGTTGGTCTTTCCATGCTTGGGTCGCGAGTTCGAATCCCGGCTGGAGCTAAATATTGGTGCTGGCCTTTTTCTCTGGAAAAAGGCCAGGCCCGCATGTACAAGTCGAGGTTAGAGACTTTTGCTCTGGGTTAGAGTCTAACCTCGAACCAAACTAGCTCTAGGGTTAAATTTTCTGTTGTTTTGTTGTTGTTGTTGTTGTTGTTTTAAATCAGGGTCCATTCCGGCAAGGTGCCTACGCCGTTATAGAAGGATTTTTGTCTTTCTTTCTTCCTTTTTAAAATTTTTGTTTTAAGGTTTCTTTTGTCCTAGTCTGGGTTAGACCCGTAGCCGTGGGTTAAATTAACCTCGAGTTTTACATACGGGCCCAGACCTGGAAGTTGTCGGTTCGTACATCGACAGGGGCATAGACCAAATGTTCCCCCTTCGCTCTCGTATCTGAGGCCAGTTTAACGCTGTCTCAGAACAGCCGCCATTCGTCAGTATTGAAATCCTTGCCAAGAGTCACCACGTGAAGACCATGTGACCAGATGAAACAAATCAGGAAATGTAGGCCTGTGCCTATAGACTTCAGTGCTGTTTAATCATTTCTAACGTATAATAATTTATGTGTTTGTTTCCCAGGACAGAGTGGCAGACGGAAGTTGTGGGCAGCAAATATTTGAAGGTAAAAATCCAGTATATAATATGATATTCTTTTAACGTTCATCCCCACCTCTCTCTCTCTCTCTCTCTCTCTCTGATACACTGAAACATTGACTTTCTCACAGAATTGTGTACATGACTCGGTTTCACGGGGAAGCCAATTCCGTATTCCAAGTATCTTCCATACCGCACGTTCACTGTTAGAAAGTCCAATTCGCTGCGAATGTATTGCATTTTGTTTCCTGCAGAAACTCGACAAAGAAGCGGACTTCTGGGTGTGGCAGCCACACGGTGTGGCCAATCTTCACCTACCAGACAAGTAAGTCTGATTTAGCGTAAGTAACGTGGAGACAGTATCACAGACATTCCTTGTTTAACAATGAAAAGTCTTCACATTGATAGAGTAGATCAGAATTTCGAAAGTTTCAAATGCACGTCTGGAGGACTAAACAAATCCGATTGCCACACCGTTTCTATCAGGGTACATGAGGCATAGCTGAGAAAGAACATTCAAGAACTGTTGCGTATTGAACTACTTCCCCTCCCCCCGTTGTCATTTTCTTCCTTTTTTTAATACTGCTTTATTACCCCTTTCGGGAAAATCGTGCTGCTTCCCTCGGGGGAAGCGCGTCGCCGCGGTGCAGCGCCGCCCAATACCTATCCTCTTTTTTCTTTTCTTTTTTACAATTTTGCTGGGGGAGGAAAGCCGGATAACCCGGAGAGAAGCCCCCGATGAGCAGCGCGGCAGCCAGGAAAAACCAGTATCACATATCACAAGCTCGACCTGGGCTCGAACCCACGCTTCATTGCCATGACATTGATAACGGCTGTTCAGTAGCGCAGCGGCTAAATCCGACGCGCTAACCTATCAGACCACCGTTCACCCCCTTTCTTCTTGTTTCTTTGTGTACATTTTGTATGATGTTCTTATCGCCTAGGAGCCCGAAGCCGACCACCCCCTGCCCACCATACGATAAGACTGGTTAAACTGAACAAGCCACTGCACACCAGTAGGAGCCACTTCAAGCCACTATTACGCAAAGCATGGGCCTTCCCGCTAGGCGCGAGACTGCTGCAGATTGCGTAATAGTGGCTTCAAGTGGCTTCTAGTGATATGAATATTTCAAGTAAAAATGCGATTTTCCCATGGGATTTTAAGAGTTATCTCTAATGACATATAAGTAGAGATGCGTTACGTCGCGTGTTTGTTTGTTTGTTTGTTTGTTTGCTTGTTTGTTTGTTTGTTTGTTCCCGTATGTGTTGTCAGGGTTTCCAACGAAAATTTGACCCATGGTGGTTATTGACCAAATGAAGATTATGTTCATGTTGCGACTCTTTTTCAGATGGGGGCTGATTCAGTTCCGTGAGGTCGCCATCAACAGCACCACCTTTCAGCCGGACAAGAAATGGGTCACCATCAACGCCCTTCTCGATGTCTACAGAGCACAGAAGGTAAGCACAGAAGGACAGTGCTTGAACCACGGAATGCCCGAGCAGACTGAGCTGTGGGCTGTCAGTTCTTCAATCGAGTTCAATTCCGACATTAACGATGAAAGAGTTTATAAGGGTGTGTGGGTGTTTGAAGCTTAACGCCCTATTCCACTACAAGTGGGTGGTATCAATTAAAGAAGGGGGCAAACACACACACACACACACACACACACACACACACACACACACACACACACACACACACACACACACACACACACATATTTGGCCCCATCCGGGATAACAGTTTAAGGATGGGGACTACCCTTGAATGAAAACAATGGGGGTGGGGTGGGTGGGTGGGTGTTTGGGGTTTTAACGTCCTTTTCCACCACATACGGGTGATATCAAAGACGGGGCAACGATGAAAAAGAATGAAAACAATGAAGACATTCTGAAATTAGGTTGAAACAAACGCACATGCTCCAAACAGCAAAACATGTGGATGGTTCTGTGGAATTTCTTTTTTTTTAAAGTTAAGTGCGAGTCATAAAAATCGGGCTGACATACTCAGGGATGAGATTAGCGTTTAAGTTGCTCTTCCCTAGCAATCCCCTCTCTGCACACGTATTCCCCACTCTGCAGGGGGTCTCAAACAAGAAAACTGTAGACACTTACGCTGAACATTGCAGTAAATGCAATCAGGCTCATTAACTCAATTCCTACAAAGTAAGTTTAGGGTTGTGGCCATTGGCCTCAATAAAAAAGAAAAATCATAATTATTTCTACATGGATTAAAATTTGGCTTACTGGGAGAGTGTTTCACTTTGATTATACTCGTGTTTGCTGCAGTACGAGCTGTCAAGAAACCATTAATCATGCCTGAATTCTGCAGTACGAGCTGTCAAGAAACCATTAATCATGCCTGAATTCTGCAGTACGAGCTGTCAAGAAACCATTAATCATGCCTGAATTCTGCAGTACGAGCTGTCAAGAAACCATTAATCATGCCTGAATTCTGCAGTACGAGCTGTCAAGAAACCATTAATCATGCCTGAATTCTGCAGTACGAGCTGTCAAGAAACCATTAATCATGCCTGAATTCTGCAGTACGAGCTGTCAAGAAACCATTAATCATGCCTGAATTCTGCAGTACGAGCTGTCAAGAAACCATTAATCATGCCTGATTTTTCGCATAGAGGGCCAAAACCGAAAAAGAGTCAAAAACGTGGGGATGCTCGAGTCGTGCGCGGTACGAAATGTGCTAACTGTTTAAACGCAAGACTTTCGCACTAGTGACAACATTAATCTTGCACTTCTCTGGATTGTAGCGGCAGAGCAGATGGGTTCGGCGTTTAACACTGACCAGCAGTGTTTACTGTCATGTATGCAAAGCCTGAGTCATGTAAGTCCGGCTAACCGCTGGGCAAACTATGTGTCGCTATCTTTTCTTTGCCACACGCACACGCTGTCTAGTGAAAACTGAAGCTGATCTCCGTACAAACTCAAGTTTTTTATTGTCCATGTTTACCTACAGGCCTACAAAGCTGTCACCGGCCGCTACACTGAGAAAAAGGATCAGCTTCATCTGCCGCCCTACACGCTGTCCAAACGCTGCATCCGTGACCTTGACATTAAGCTAGACTGGGGCGGCTTCCGGGTCACGGCCAGGCCGGCGGAGGAATTTCTCGAGGACGGCCACACGCGGACTGATCGCTTTGTGTGGTTCGGCGAGGAGAAAGAGAACTTCTTTTGAACAGAAAGAAAGACAGTTTTGTAATTATTGAATTCAATCCAATTCATTTCAGTTCAGTTCAATAAATATTGTCCCATAAAGGGGCAACTGGGATGCAGCGATTAAATTAACATACACAAGAACAAACATCAGTCACACATTGCATTGGACATGAGTTACACAAAAGCGATAGGCTACAGGACACAGATGCAAAATTTCAAGAAAACGCTAGATATTCCTCTTAAACATAACGTTGCATATGACACTCTAGAAATGCTTTAAAATTCACACAAAAAATCACCAAAATCCGGCAGCCAAAGACTCATGTGTAGAGTAAATTTCAACAAATTCCAATATTCCGGGTTTTTTTTTTTTCAGTGTTAGCAGTGACCACATACCCCCTCATTCCTCTGTCGTCTGCTAGATCTTGTGCCACCCGCGCATGAACACAAATAGTCCGCAAGCCAGGCGCATTTCTCCCTTATTTTACTATTACCTGGCATGAAACTTATCTACAAAGCCTTTTTTTTTTTTACTCTGCCCACAAATT